>ML796551.1:10522-20866 GCA_009831015.1 Picea engelmannii
GAAAATGCAAAATATAAAAATTGAAATTTAATGATATGAAAAAATAATCATCCAAGTGAATGAATGTTTTTTATTATTGGAATGCATGTAGTGGGGTGGATGAGTAAAGGATGGAGATTTTTGGAGTGGGAACTAATTTTAGCATTTTTTCAAACCTTGATTTCTTTTTATATGGCAGATTGCCAGTTTTAGAAACTGGTTCTTCACCTATCTCACTTGTTTATCTTCTTATTAGGCTTTCCTGATCGTTCGAAGTATTTAGAATGTCTCCCAGTGCATCTAATTTCTCCTTTAGGCAAATTTTCTACAGAACACTACTTCTCTGATCGTTTTTCATAATACCTGACTGCATACCTCTTAATCTTAGTCTTATCCTCTTTGCGTCACTAACTGGAGATGTGCTCTAATTTTTATTTGTCGCTTCATTCACTACATCTACTAGGTGGACGACTATCACAGTTAGTGGACCTTAGCTGCTTAATCCTTTGGGTTCTTTTATTTCTTTTTAGCATTAAATATCTGTTAGTCCTAAGCTCTGAAAGAAGGGGCCCACCTATTGTTTCTTTAGTTTTTTTTACTGTCCTCACTTGACTTTCTGACAGGGTGGCACCATACCTTGCTAGGCACCTGATTCTTGTCACGGGATGAGCAATAAGGGAGAGGATGGAGAGGACAAGAAAGGTACCCTCAACTCTATTCATACACAACGAATTAATAAGTCTGTGGAGAAAACTTTATTTTCACATTCATTACTACCTCCTGGCACTTCTCTCAATCTTCCAAGTCAGGATTGCACTAACTTATCACACCTGGGTTTTACTGATCACCTTCCAGAAGTTTCTCATTCACCTCTAGATTCGGTTCAGACTAGGTTTTCTCTGGGCTCTCCGGTTATAGTGAACAGAGCATCGAATGCTCCTAAAGCAGTCTCTTCTTTCGGCCATTGTCGTTTCAAGCCTGTTGCGGCCTCTCCACAAGACCACACTCAGCGTGGTTCTAAACTCTGAAAGCCCACTAGACACAGGCCTCCTCCCAAAGCCTGGAAGCCCAAAAAGGCATGTCGTCGACTCGTCATTGGTATGGACGTGGGACTTGAGGAAACCTGTCACCTCTCCCTTTGTGCCTTAGTTGGTAGATTTGCCTACAAATCTAAGTGCTCTCTATCCTTTAGAGATTGGATGAAGGACACCTGGTTCCCCATTATTGGATATGTCCCTGTTTACTTAACTCTCCCCTGTGGTTGGTTTGGCCTGACTTTCAAACTTCTGGAGGACGCAAAACTCATTATGTCTAGCTTTTGGGACTACGTTGGAGGTAGTCTCATGTTGAAAAGGTGGCGCACTGCTTTTGACCCTTCCACGGAGTATTTCAGTCACTGGCACATCTGGGTTCTTCTACCAGGCCTGCCACTCAACCTCTAGAATAGAACAACACTTAAGGCCATGGGAAATTTACTGGGTCGTTTTCTAAAAGTAGACAAAGCTTGCCTCCTTTCTTCGGATAAGTGTTTGGCCCAGATACTTGTTGAGTTGGACCTTCACGCATGCTTAATGGATGTTATAGAATTTGAATGGCATGGTTTGGTGATGGAACAATGCTTAGATTACCTTGGACTTCCTTTCCGATGTACATTGTGCCGTAGAACAGGACATCTCCGGAAGGATTGCTATGGCAGCCATGAACCTTCGGCTGAGGAGGAGACATCAAAACCGGGCTTCAAAGACTTAGTGTATTTGGATGAAGAACCAGAGGGGCTGGGAGATGCGGACAACATTGAAGATTTCAGTACATATTCTATACAAGAAGTCGACATGGATTCACTGCTAGGTAAGTTAAAGTGTTACTGCCTACACTTCTTTCACAAGCTCTCACTGTGGGAATGGGATTTTTTATTAAATTCTCCTAATTTATTTGGGGATTCGAATGTCTTTAATAAAAAAACTTTGGATCCGATAGTCCTCCCTGTGTCCCACGCCTCGAGTTTAAACCTTCCTACTACAACACTTACCGATATTGCTTATGTTGTTCCCTCTCCCAGTACTACACTTATCACCCCTACTCCGATCAACTCCCCAACCTCTCAATCGCCTATCTCCCTGATTTCTTCGGAGTTGCCTTCCCTCACTACTCCTCCTTCCTTATCTCCTCGTATGGAACCCATCTTAGATCCTCTGGATGCTCCACTTATTCCACCTTTGCCGGAGAGCTCTAGTCCTACTCCTCTATAGACCTTTCAGGGGTCGGAACTAGTATATAATCCAGACTTTGATCCAAGGGGATAACTTTTAGTTGATCGAGTGACACAAGGGAAAGATTTACCTTGTTCGAGGGGCTTGGGCACTGATTTATTACCCCTCAAAACTAGAAGTGCTCGTAGGAAGCAAGAACTACCTCCTTTGTCTACAAATATACCTTCTTCCTCTCGGGATTCGAGGGTGCTTAGAGTTAAAGCCCTGGCACGAGGTCATCCATGATCCTTCTCACTTTGAATATTAGAGGGGTGGGAGGTACCCCCAAACTAGCATCCATGCGCAGACTTCTTATTGTTGTTAAACCTGACTTTATTTTTCTCCAGGAGACCCTCGTTGATGATGAAAAGGCAAGAAAATTTTTACTTCCACTTCATCCTACCTGGATGTTTAGTGTTGTGAGCTCGGTGGGGAAGTTTGGTGGACTTATGGTGGCCTGGAACCCAAACATACTTGATCTCTTACCTTTTCATTGTGCAGGTGACATTCTCTTATCAGGTGTTCATTTACCAGATAAAAGAGGCCTTAATTTGATCAATGTTTATGGGCCGAATACAGGTCGAAGACAATTTTGGGGTCTTATGGAAGTTAAGGGATTACTGGACCTTAATAATCTAATCATTGCAGGTGACTTAAATTTTTCTACTGGCTCTGATGAAATTTGGGGGGAGAAAGCATTATTAGACCCACGGGCAGCTTTCTTCAGAGATTTGTTTTTGACTCATCATTTAGTGGACGTCAAGCCACCTGGATTGGTGCCTACTTGGCGCAATGACAGACTGGGCTCAGAAGCCATACCAAAAAGACTGGACGGAGTCTTTACTTCTACTACTTTACTTAACCTCTCTACTAGTTTTTGATCGTGGGTCGATCTGCCTTTCATCTCCAACCATGCCCCTGTGTTCCTTCAACTAGATTTTGGTATTAAACCAGTTGCATTTCCTTTTAAATTTAATTCGACTCTCTTGAAAGATGAGCATTCCAACAACCTTGTCATAGATGTTTGGATTAACTGACAGATTACTCCATGAGAAGGGGCTTAGACAAGACTGGTTGGAAAACTCAGTTTTCTAAAAACAAAAGTCAAAAAGTGGATAGCAGACCAAAAGAAAAATGAACACCTACTCTTGGATAACATTGAAGAAGAAATAACCAGGCTCACAAATGAAAGTCTAGACCTCGGCCCTCATGCAGGGCTTAATCCTCGTCTGATAGATCTTGAATTGGAAAGAAAAAGAATTCTGAAGGCAGAAGAGGAACTTTGGAGACTTAAAAGCCGGACTACTTGGATCCATTCTGGAGATAAGAACACTGCCTATTTTCATAGGTTTTCCAGTTTCAGGAGGAATAAAAAACATCTTTGGGAAGTTAAAGATGATTCAGATCAACTACATACTGGGCAGGAAGAAATTAAGAAAGAAGCAGTGAGACATTTCAACACCTTCTATAAAGACACTAATAACTCTATTGTCGATCAAATTGCTTCAATACGCCTTTATCTAAGAATGACTACTGAAGAGGAGGTACATCGGCTAGAAAGCCCGTGTACAAAAGAAGAAATCTTGGAGGTCCTACAGGGCTTCACCAAGGACAAGAGTCTTGGTCTAGACGGGTGGTCAGTGGAGTTCTACATTCAACATTTTGAGCTTCTAGCAGATAACTTATTAGAGGCAGTTGAAGAAACCAGATTAACTGGATCAATGAACAAATCTATTGTAATGTCCCCCGCCTCTTGCTAAAGAGGTATTGAGAAGACTCGATGGCCTAGGCATCCCAACTAGGCCATAGTCTCACACTAAGGGGAAGGGTCAACCAAACTAAAGTTATATTATTAAGTTGGCTTGATGAAAAGGTGAAAAAGTGTTAAAAGATAACTCAATGGAGGAATAGAAGCGTTGGAGGTTCATTTAGGAGTTAACCCTAGGGGTTAATCTAACTCAACAGAGAAATAGAAGAAAAGTATAAAGGGAAGGCTAGGGCGCACCTATTATTCATTCTGGATTTTGGTATTTTTCTTGTTGATGCTCTTGAGCGTATAGTTTTGAGGGTTTTGATATTACAAACCCTAGTGAGCAGCTCAGTGGTGAAAGATTCCACTCACCTAGCTCCAAGCTTGGTATCAGGGATGAAATACTCCACCCACACCATTCTACAGCTATCATCGATCCAGGAGGATTAGCAGGGTCATACCATTAGGATCAGCAAGGTCGTACCAGCTAGGGTTTTCTTGCAGGGGCACACCAGTTGTTGAGGAAGAGTTTGATCTAGCCAAGGGAAGAAGCTTGAGAGTTTTCCAGCATTAGGGTTTTGCTTGCAAACCCTTTCTCATCAGTTTGAGGGCTTCTTGGAGGAGTTATCACGTCCCCATCATTTACTGCAGGTTGGGACGATTTTAGGAGGAAGGGTACGACTTGGAGATTCAACAATTCTCAGATCTAGAAGGCTATAGGATAGATCTGATCTTGACACTTCTCTCGAGTGCTTGTGGATGCCTGATCTATCATCTAGGAGAGTTTTAGACGATTCTGAGGCCCCATTCAGCTAGGCCATACTATTGGCCATATTTAGGGTTTCAGGAGGGTCGTACCATCCTAGGGTTTATGTAGATTGAGGAGGAAGCTTCAGTGTTTGAGCTTCACACTTCAGGAGGAGGCTTCCCTTGCCTTTATCTATCATTGGGGAGAGTTTGGCAGCATCAGGAGGTCTATATCTTCAGGAGGGACGAACCCTTGGTGTCCTTTGTCTTCAACAAGCTGTACCAGCAGTCATCAGGGTCGTACCAATTGCTTGAGGGGAGGTTGAAACCCTGGTCTTGCAGTTGAGCGTTCATCTTCTATTGGTAGCCTTTAGGAGGCTTGATTTGTATCTCCAGGAGCATTTTGTATACAACTCTAGTATTTCCTTGAACCCATCTATTCAGATCTACTTCTCTATTGTATCAGGTGCTTGCTTTCTTATAATAAGTTCAGTTATTTGCTTGTGGTTTCTATCTTGTGTAGTGTTGATGATCTTCATATGATGGCAATGATGTTTATGTAAATCTGTGGTTAAATAACTGAATAAACACTAAGGCCAAAATGTTCATGGTCAACCTGCATACACAACAAATAAGAATCAAATCAATGGTTAGTTAGTGATTCCAACTGAAAAATTGGCTTGGGATCATTACAGTGGTATCAGAGCTTTGATCTTCCAAACCTGTGGGGTATTAGCGCATGCAGAGGTACAGTGGGATCTTTATGGGAAGAAGGAAGAAACAAACCAGTGAAACAGAAGCTGAAATGGAGGGTTCAGGAGATGACCGAGAGCCACAAGGCTTGGCCTACTTTGCAGTCGAATTCCATAAGACCCTAAATTTTACAGAGAGCAACTTGGTCCATCACTTGCAGGAAAGCTAGGAGACAAATTGAAGGGAACATGCTGAGATCACTGAGACCTTAAATAAGGTAGATGGGAATCTGAGAAAAAATGATGAGAACCAAACAATGATAACCCAGCTATTGATGAAGATGACTCATCAGGGGAAAGACCCTGAGACGTATGGAAACAAGGTGGCTAGTGGATCTAGTGGATCTGGTGGATATGGGGGATCTGGTGGATCCCATGGTGAAATTAGATACAATCTGGAGAAATCTCCCAGATCCGAGGGAAGCCATGGAGGAGGCACATCATATGGACAAATGGGTAGCAGAGATAACCCCAGACCATACTTGCCCACATTCATAGATGAACAGGTGCAACAGGAGCTGGTGGACGACTTTGTGGAGCAGATGGCACAGTGTACTAAGGAGTACTACGACCTGGACATGATCATTCAGAGGCAGATGTCCCTGGATCAATATTTCCAACTCAAGTTCAGAAATAAGCCCAGGACGAACCACAAGAGCAGTTTTGAGTTTGAACGAAGAGCAGGGAAGATAAAGATCCCATACTTTGATGGTACGACCAAGATGACAGCACAAGCATGGGTGCAAAAGCTGGATACCTATCTACAGCTTAATCCCATGAGGGAGATGGAAGCCATCAAATTTGCTACCATGTACTTAGATGGCAAGGCTCATGATTGGTGGTACCATGGACTCACCACACTAGGCCACAATCAGATAGTGTCCTACACAGAATTCACTCAGAGGCTCATTGATAGATTTGATCAGGGAGATTCGAAGCTGCACTTTAGGGAGCTCATACAACTGAGACAAACAGGTATGGCTGAAGAATTCATTGAAGAATTTCAGAGGTTGGTTGTGATGGTGCAAGATATATCACCAACCAGACTCATGATGCTCTTCACTAAAGGGATGATGGAGCCCTTGGAGGGTTGGGTAAAGGATTTTAAGCCTACCAACCTACATGATGCTATCTGGAGGACGAGGGACCTAGGTCCAGCTGCTAGGCCGAAATTTATACCCAGACCACCTCTTAACACTGGGGGGAGAGACCAAATGCCTCCAATGAATTAGGGAGGACGTGACCCAAGGGGTTTTGACAAGGGTCATGGCAGAGTGGACGAGAACACCAGGAGAGAACAAAGGAGGAAGCAACTTTGCTTCACTTGCAAAGAACCATGGAACCCGACACACAAGTGCATGGGCCGTGGTCAAGTGCATTACATAGAAGTCACTTCAGACAACGAGGAAGAGGAGGAGATTGGCCAGATACAGAACATTGAGGTCGAAACCATTGAGACAGTAAAGGAAGAGATCCCAGGACAGGACAGTACAGCTGAGGAGAAAGCCACCTTAGCATCTATCAACGGAGTGCCTAAATATAACACCTTCCGGATGAGGGGAGTCTTGCAGGGACAGAAGGTATCGGTCATGATTGATGGGGGGGGCTCTCATAACATCATTGATTCAACATTGTTGAAAAGGAGGCATATACCCACAGTAGAGTTTGAAAGGTTCAAGGTGGAGGTAGCAGGTGGAAGCACTATGCCTTGTGATAGGTACATTCCTGGTATGAAGCTTACATTGGGTAGGCATGAGCTGGTGCAAGACATCTATGTCATGGACCTTCCAGATACCAACATCATCCTTGGAGTTCAGTGGCTTAGTACGTTGGGGCTTATCACCACCAACTACAAAACCATGGAGATGTCATTTACAAAGGAGGGTGAACAAAAGGTAGTGCTCCGGGGAATGACAGGGAATGCTACAAAGGTGGTCACGACCAAGAGGATGGAGGACATCTTCTGAAGAGATGAGATAGTATATGTAGCAGAATGCAGGATTTCAGCATGTGTGGATGAGCAGGGTAAGATTCACTACACCCCTGAGATCCAAGAAATCCTTGACAAGCACCACAAGGTGTTTGGACTGAATCCTCCAGGGGTGCCACCAAACAGGGGGTTTGAGCATATTATTGAGCTAGAGGGAGAAGCTAAGCCAGTCATCACCACACCATACAGGCATCCGAAGAAGTACAAGGACGAGATAGAAAAGGCCATCAAGGAACTTTTGGACATGGGGCACATCAGGCCGAGCACTAGCCCTTTTACTTCTTCAGTAGTGCTAGTTAAGAAGAAAGATGGCACTATGAGGATGTGCATTGACTCCAGGGCCTTGAATAAAAAGACAATAAAAAACAGGTACCCGATACCAAGGATTGATGAGTTGCTAGACAAATTGCATGGAGTTGTCTACTTCACAAAGATTGACCTTCATTCTGGCTATCATCAGATCAAGATGAGGGAGGAGGACATCTAAAAAACAGCCTTCAGATGTCATTACAGCCATTATGAGTTCTTAGTGATTCCCTTTGGGTTGACCAGTGCCCCAGCCACGTTCCAATCTTGTATGAACCACGTGTTCAACAAGCAACTGAGGAAGCACCTGTTGGTATTTTTTGATGACTTGCTCATTTACAGCAAGACATGGGAGGAACACCTCCGACATGTGGATTAGATTTTGTTGATTATGGAGGAACAATCACTATATGCTAAGGAGTCCAGATGTGAGTTTGGAATGACAGAGGTGCTTTACTTGGGGCACACCATTGGAGCAAAAGGGGTGCAGGTACATCAGGAAAAAATAAAATCCATTATGGAGTGGCCTACTCCTAAGACACTCACAGAGTTAAAAGTATTTCTGGGGCATATGCACATACTACAAGAAATTTGTCAAGGGGTTTTCTCAGCTGTGTGCACCCTTGACCAATTTGACTAAGAAAGGAGCATTCAAATGGAATGAGGAAGCTCAAATGATGATGGACAAGATGAAGAAGGTGATGAGTACGTGCCCAGTCCTAGCTCTTCCATATTTCGGCCTACCTTTCACCTTGGAGTGTGATGCCTCATGAGAAGGGATAGGGGTCGTACTGATGCAGAATAGGCACCCTCTTGCCTATGAGAGCCGAAAACTCAGGGGTTCTGAGCTACTCTACAACATTTATGACAAAGAAATGTTGGCTATCATGCATGCACTAGCCAAATTCTGGCAATATCTGGTAGGTGCACGGTTTGTGGTCAAATCAGATCATAAAAGTCTCAAATACCTTTTGGAGTAGAAGGACTTAAATGAGAGGCAACAAAAATGGGTAAGCCGAATACAGGCCTACGACTTTGACGTTGAATCTGTCAAAGGGAAGAACAATGTGGTGGTTGATGCATTGTCTAGGAGGCCATCCATCTTTGCCATGACAGGTGTATCGATTGACTGGAAAGACCACTTGGTGATGGAGTATGTGAAGGATCAGTTCGCTTATCATCTATTGGATGGACAGGTACAAGATGATAACTTCAGGATTATAAATGACCTCATCTACTACAAGGGTCGAATATTTTTGGTTCCTGGATTAGCTTTCAAGGCCAAAGTATTGTAGGCATGTCATGACTCATCGATGGCAGGGCACCAGGGAATCAACAAGACGTACAGGCAGGTAAGAGAGAGGTTCTCATGGAAGGGCCTCAAAGAGGATGTAATAAAGCATGTAAAGGAGTGTACTACATGCCAGGTGAACAAGGATGAGCATACTCACCCAACATGATTATTGCAACCCTTACCCATTCCAGAGCATAAGTGGGAAAGCATGTCCATGGTCTTCATCACTGGGTTTCCAAGAACACAAGGGAAGGACTGCATTTTTGTGGTGGTAGACATGTTAACGAAGTTTGCACACTTCTTCTCCATAGCCACAGACTTTAGAGCAACATAGGTGGCCGAACTGTTTTTCAAGGAGATTTTCAGGTTGCACGGTCTACCCAAGACCATTGTCAGTGACAGAGATAGCAGGTTCATGAGTACCTTTTTGCAGGAGTTGTTCAAATTGGTTGGTACAGCCTTGACCCCTAGTACCGGCTATCACCCTCAGATGGATGGGCAAACTGAGATAGTCAACAAGTGGGTAGAAGGCTACCTCAAGAATTATGTAACAGGGCAGCAGAAGGCATGGGTCAGATGGTTGCATTTAGGAGAGTACTGCTACAACACCACCCAACACGTGTCCATAGGCATGTCACCATTCATAGCTATGATCCACTATCTTTTGTGGAGATTTCTTTCGGTGACAACAGGGCACCTATGGCATAAGATTGGGTACAACAGAGCTAAGACATTCTCAGGGAGCTGAAGGATCTGTTGGTTGTGAGACCTGATTATGTTCTTGATTCAGAGGTCCTTGCTTTTAGACGTGTTTATACCCCATGAAGACTTTACACCCTAGAAGTATGTACACTCTTCCACGCGGGGGAGTGCAGAGGGGGATACCCCTTCTGCGGGGTCTGGGGGGCCTATCTCCTCTGCTGGGGGGTTCGTGGGCAAAGCCCCCGAAGGAAAAATTGCCTTGTAAATGTATATTGTAATTTCATTGTAAATCTGGACCGTTCATTATAAGGTGGCAGATCTAACAGTAGAAATTATGTTAGGGTTTTTTGCCCTAGAAGGCAACCCTCTATTATGAGGGAAATGTATTACGGCTATGCATTATGGCGAGTATTGTATTCTGAGAGAGGAGATTATGAGAGAAAGAAGAGGAAGTTACAACGGGTTTTGTTGTAGGTTGTATCCCTTCATTTGCTAGATAATAATAAAGGAAGGACCTGGCAATTTCTCTGGTGGACGTAGCCCACACTGGGTGAACCACGTAAATCTGTGTCTCT
>ML796551.1:102038-117743 GCA_009831015.1 Picea engelmannii
AAAAATTTATTATATAAACCTTCCCAATATAGTAAATGATTTGACCCTGAGATGGTTTGAAACACCCCGCTGTATCCGCATTGTACAAAGAGCCCGTCAATTTCCTATGCCGGTTTGAAAAAATTCTAGATTTTACTAGTGGAAGTCCCTGTAGCAATAGAGCTATAATTAATGTTTTGTTTTATAATGTATTCGAGGAAAATTTTGAATTAGAATTTAATCGCAGGTTGGTATACGCAGGGATCAAACGTGGGGAGTTTGCCAATTATTCCAACTGAAGATGAAATATCTTCCTCTTGTTCAGAACAATTGCCTATCAATCGAATAGGCCAGGCTTATAACAGCGTTGACGAATATTTGTCCACACACTTTCATTTGGTCCGTGAGGACTGCTTCGCCTCACTGAGGAGTGCTATTCAAGGCTTCCGCAAGAATGTTGTCCCAGATAATATCAGAAGATACAAGGAAGTAAAATTTATGTGGATCCAATGCGGGGATCAAGGTCTGGAGCACTGCATCCGTTTCAAAACAACAAAACAGAATCCAGTTGATTGGGGCTCATCGAAACAAATGATGTCTGGTGCACTGCTGTGCATTTCCTCCGATGGATTTCGGAACTATGCATGGGGAATTGTCAAGGAGCGAGACAACAAAAGCCTTGAGAAGGGAATCGTTGTTTTGCAGCTGATTCCCAGCAATGAAGGTAAGTTTGATAGTTTAGAAAAACACAAATCTTATGAAATGATTGAGTCAACTGCAGCCTACTTTGAAGCTTACGCCCATGTTTTGAAATGCCTTCAACGGCCAGAAATGAAAGAGCTTCCTTTCTCGGAGCACTTTTTATCATTAGAGCCCCAAGTTATGGAGCCGGGTTACCTGAAAAAGAGGCAAATGAAAGATGCATATAATTTAGAATGTGCATTTCCGGATATCCAAAATTGTTTGGGCAGAAGCACAGTCAATATCTTGCAAGAATGGCCCAAGTGGAATTCTTCCTTAGATGAAAGTCAGATGGAAGCAGTGAAGCTGGGCCTGACAAAGAGGTTGGCGATTATTCAGGGCCCTCCTGGAACTGGGAAAACTTACGTCGGCTTAACCATTGCCAGGATCCTACTTTCTAATATCCAGTGCGGTCCTATTTTGGTCATCTGTTATACCAACCATGCATTGGATCAGTTCCTGGAATCCATTTATTCAGTAGAAAATAACATCGTTAGACTGGGTGGTAGATCTACAAATGAAATCATGTTGAAGAGAAGCTTGAAAGAGCTCAAACGTGGTGCTAGTATTTCTGGGCCACTTCGTTCCAGGCATGGAGAACTAATGCAGACAAAAATGCATTTGGAAGAGCAGATCAGAAGTTGTGTATTTCGTTTGAGAGCACGGCGAATCTCCAGCGGAATGCTATCGGGTATTGCTTCACAACGACAAATTGAATCCCTCTATAGCAAGTATTCAATTAATGATCAGACAATAGAGGAGGTATGGTTGGAAGGGATGGAAGATAAACTAGTGGCGGATAAAGACGGTTGGAAACGTAAAGGGAAGCAAAAAATGTTGTCAAACATGCCTGTAACAACATATAATACATTCTCTTCACTAGACAAAGCTGATGATCATGGTGAACCTAACGTTATTCCCACTACTGCTGATGATTATGGTGAACCTAATGTCATTCGTACTGCTGGTGATGATCATGGCGAGTCCAACGGTATTCTCGCTGATGATGATCATGGTGAGCCCAACGGTATTCCTGCTGCTGATGAAGGTGTGCCTGCAAATCCAGCTAATAATTCTTCTTCAGCAGATATATCTCTAGACGAAATCCTCGGTTCCGAGGATGTATGGCTGTTACCCAAAAAATCAAGGATCAGGCTTCATAATTATTGGCTGCAGAAAGCCATAGAAAATGCTGAAGAGGAACTGCATCACTTGTCTGAGATATACAAAGAGGTCTGTGATGGGCTACTTCAGCTTGATCGTAAGCTATGCCTCCAAATTTTAAGAGAAGCAAAAGTTGTGGGAATGACAACCACTGGGGCGGCTAAAAATTATGACGTTCTCCAGGCATTAGGAGCAGAAATAGTGGTCATAGAAGAGGCTGCCGAGGTTTTGGAGGCCAATGTTTTGCCATGCATTGGCCCCTTCACCCAACATCTCATTCTCCTTGGCGATCACATTCAGCTGCGTCCTTCTGTTGCAGAATATGAGTTAGCCACGAAATACAAATTGGAGATCTCACTCTTTGAGCGATTGATAAGTGGAGGGATCGACCACGTCACCTTAAGATGCCAAAGAAGAATGAAACCTTCTATTTCAAGCTTAATATCTGATCTCTATCCTTCCTTGCAGGACCATTTTAGCGTCACCAAGTATGAAAACATAAAAGGAATGAGAAATGATGTGTTTTTCTTGGATCATAAAGCCATGGAATCACAGACCAGTGATGCCAACAGCAAAATTAACGTAAGTGAAGCGCGGCTTGTTGTGGAACTTTGTGTTTATCTTCTCAGACAAGGATATAACAACAGTGACATTACAATTCTGACAATGTATAAGGGCCAGATGAGTGAAATTCAACGAGACTTGAATGATCGTCTTCGTTACAGGAATAGGCAAACGGAGAACGACAAGGTAGATGATCCCGCTCCAGCTACTCCTCGTGTTTGTTCTGTGGATAACTATCAAGGAGAAGAATGCAATATTATCATATTATCTCTGGTTAGGAGCAATAAAAAGTTGGGAATTGGAGGGTCAAAAGGAAATATTGGTTTTCTCAAGGTAGCAAACAGGGTCTGTGTGGCACTGTCGAGAGCCAAGACTGGGCTGTACATCCTTGGCAACGCGGAGCTTCTACGCTCTAAAAGTACTCTGTGGGAGTCAATAATTCAGAAATTAAAGAGTTCCAATTCCATCGGGCCGGCATTGACACTAGCCTGCCAAAACCATCCACAAACAGAAACAAAAGTCTCTGTAACCGAAGATTTCAGACAAGTGGAGGATGGAGGGTGCAGCAGACCTTGCGAATATCAGTTAAAATGCGGTCATGCTTGCACAAGGAGGTGCCATCCATCGGACCATGACTCCATCGTCTGCCCCAAGCCTTGTCCACATAAATTCGAGGCTACATGCGGTCATCAATGCACCAAGATATGTCATTTTCCCACATATTGTCCTCCTTGCCAGGTGCTCGTGTCCAAGATTCTTCCTGGATGTGGCCACCGTATAACTCTTCCTTGCTCCACTGCTGCTGAGGAGGCCATTTGCAACGAACCGTGTCCTGCTCTACTTGATTGTGGTCATCCATGTAAACTAAAATGTGGAAGACCTTGCGGACCGTGTAAAGTAAACGTTTTCAAAATTTTGCACTGCGGACATCGGGCAAGGTTGCCATGTTTTGAAGACCCTGATAAATTTCCTTGTGATCGGCCCTGTGGTCAGGTTCTGAGACCCGGATGTGAGCATATTTGCAAAGGAACATGCGGGTCATGCAAGCAAGGCACTTCACACATTCCCTGCAAGGAACGATGCTCGAGGGATCTCCCATGTGGTCACCAATGCATGGCCGGTTGCTCCGAGATTTGTCCTCCCTGCAAGCATCCTTGCGAGAAACGTTGCCTGCATAGTCGCTGCGTTCTTATCTGCGGAAGCTTATGCAGGCCTTGCATGGAGAAATGTGAATGGAAATGCGAACATCATACTTGTGATCTCCTTTGCCATGAAACTTGCAGCAGGCCTCGTTGTGAGGAACTCTGCCGAGAAATTCTAAGGTGTGGGCATCCGTGTATAGGTCTATGCGGGGAGCCCTGCCCCAGAGTCTGCAGGATTTGCCATCCCGGGTATTTGGATGTCATTACGCAGATGACTTTAGAAGAGAATGATCCATATGACAGGTTTGTGGAGCTCGTGGACTGTGGACATGTATTTGAAGTAAGCGGGCTCGATACTTGGATGGACATGGACGATGCAGTAGCTGAGCCCCGTGCTGCTGCCATCAAGCTAAAGCAGTGGTAAGTATAAATACCGCAAGTTCTCATTGTTCTGCAATCTCTTGATTTTGAATAAAGATTGCTGAAATATATTATGAACCTTCTGAAATGCTTTGCTACGCAGTCCTGGATGTAGATCGCCTATCAGAAGAACGCTGCGATATGCAAACATTGTGAAGATGAAATTGCAACAGATTGAAGAAGTGAAGAAGCTGGTGATTGGATTCGAAAAACTGAAAAGAGGGAATGATATGCTAGTGGTGAAGAATTATGAGGAAGCAATGTTAGAATTCAGAGCAGCTCTCAGCAGCAATCCAGGGCTACTGGAAGCCCATCTGAGCCAGGCCCGTGCTTTCTGTGGATTGCATGATTATGATCAAGCAATACAACATCTCTCTTTAATCATAGAACGCAGCTCCTACAAGGTGCTTATACTTGAAAAGCTTCCCATACTGAGTCTGAAATCTAGTTTAAGCACCAATATTGTTAATTCTAAATTAGCAGATAATGAGTTGGCCATTGATGCACTTCTTCAATGGGCCTTGGTTTATTCCGCTCAAAATGACTTCACTACTGGGTTGGCGATTTGCAACATCATTCTGCAGAGAAACCCTAACCATGCAAAGACTGTGGAAATCCGAGAGGAGCTGATGACGGGGAATCGAGTTAGGCGAGAGGTTATTGAAGTTATTACTAAGGAGGTGGGAGGAAGAGGGCATTGGTATCAATGTCCGAATGGCCATGTCTACGTGGTGGGAGAATGCGGAGGACCCATGCAGACATCTCAATGCCCAGATTGCAAGGCCACAGTGGGAGGAGAATCTCACCGTCCAGCCGAAGGAAATAGTCATGCAGACATAGATGGCAGTTCTCATCCTGCCTGGAGTAATGCCACAGGTCTGGGTGCTCGTTAACCTTAAATATTTACTGCATTTCATACTCAGTGTGGGAAGCTTTCATGTCAACTACATATATTGAAGAGTAGTTTTGCCGTTCCCATGAGACGGCAGTGTAATGTACAGTGCAGTAATTGAATGGTTTAGTGGTTTGAAGTTTTTTTCCAAACTATACTGAATATAGTCATCATCGAGTAGTTCAGTGGTTCGAGGTTTTTTGTCAAACGATACCGAATAGTCATGTTTTGTACAAACGCCATGTCTATTTCAAATCAATTGTCGAAAGTATGAGGATGTCAGCCACTTTGAGAAAAAAATATTATCAAGAATCATTCTCTTATCATATAATATAAGCATATTTACTTCGTTGTTAGCTAAACGTATTATTTTTTTTTGTTTTTTTTTTTTGGAATTTTGTGATGTAAATTGGAGTAAAATGGTTATTTTTTGTTGTTTAGATTGTATTTCTGATTGTTTAAATGGATTTGCATAAATAAATTTAGCCTGTTGAAAAACTTTGTTGGGCTATAAGCCTACCGAGATCTAACACACAGCAGAAACATACACATGCACAGCAGATTCAATCACACAATAGACAAAAGATTTATGTGGTAAAACCCTCTAACTCCAGAGGGAAACATCCACGGGACAATGACAAAGTCTTTCTATTATCAGGAATGAGGAGATTACATCCAGCGTTAGGCAACTGGGCAACCCGGGAGAGGGCTGGAAGCCCCTGCTCATTGAATGCCTCTGAGGCATTCACATTTATACAATTCTCTCACAATTACATGAAACTAACTGAATTAATTGCTGCCCCTATCTCAGTTGAGTGGTTTCAACAAGAGGCAATAAATCTGCCTTAAATCTTGGTTGGTTAAAACCGCCTTATCCAAATAGTTGTTAGAATCCTAACAATCTCCACCTTGACAAAAATTTACGTGATGCCATGCCATTGTCCATTCATCACCTTCTTGCAAGCTAAATATAGGTGATACTAGTGCTTCCAAAACCAAAGCACCCATTTCACTGCTCCATTGGATTTGTCATGTGACCACTGACAACACCAACTACATGTGAAATCTCTGATCCATTCATCGCAATCAACAATCTTTCTACTAGCACACTATAAACGAGACACATAACCCTTTTTTCTTCATCACTTGGACATAATACCTGAAGAAAGCTTATAGTGGAAAGCCAAAAAAGATTTTACCAGTTTCACATCATTCATACCAAATTTCCCGAGTATCATTACCATGTACTCAAGTTGTGATAACCCAAAACTTACCATCAATCCCGTCTCTGTGAATTTCTATGCTCAAGATTGTTTTGTTGCTCCCAGATCCTTCATCTCGAACGTCCAAGTCAATTGAGCCAACCTGTTTGATCTTAACCATGCTACTACCTGCTACAAGCATATCGTCAACAATCTAAACACCAAGATAGTGAGTACCATAAACACAATGGTTACGTTCACTTCTTGTAAATCTTGGCTCACCATGAAAGAATCTGCATCTTGTACAATTGCCTGGTCTAGATTCAGGCCATACAATAATTACTTGAGCTTTGCAAACAACTCTCCTGTCGCGATCCTGAACACCTTCAATGCTCCACCTCGAACTCTGTATTCGAGACCTTCGCCATAAACAGACGAAGCCAGCTAAGTAAGCTCGACACAAGCTCACCTCCAGACACCTTTCTATGGAGTCTCTGTGCTCCACTTTAACAAGAACATTTCCTTGACCAAATCTGGCCACGTTGGCCAAATGAGCTTACACCGCTCACTTCCAGGCCCATTTCAATAGAGTTTCACCTAGCCTAAACAGACTTCATTACATGTAATGTCATGGACATCAAACCACGGGCAACAAACATAACCCGAAAACCTGACCCTTATCACCTAAATCTATGTCTAGACTTTACAGGCGAGATACTAGGGATACACATGCCTAAATGAGGTCTTACAACGATATGCCCAATTACATGCAAAATTTAATTTACAACTCCAAAGAAAAATAAATGTTCACATGACAACTACCATTACCATTGCTTCCATTTACCATCACCTCTCTCATCCTCGACTGCACCTTCCCATTGCTTGTCCTTTGGAGATGCCATGCTCGCCTTCCATTGCCACCACTACCAACAACATCGTCGTATCCAACACCATAAGAACCGCTAGCCACTTATGCACTTGTCTCATACCCGTAGCCAGCAGTTTAAGGCCCTGCCAACTATTGAATCGCTGCCAATTCACATGGCACATCTGCAAAATTATGAAGACCAAGCGTTTGACCATTTGCTAAGTGAATGTGGCCATACCTGTGCCTCTACCTCTCAAATCCATAGCTCCACTCGCATGCTCTTTGACGGCTCCTCACTGCAACAATTCAACATGAACAGTGTTGCAATAGCAAACCAAGATTACAATACGACCATCTCATCAACACACTCAGATGAGCATAATAACATCGCTCCTCTAGATCTGGCAAGGCAAACACTTCGCCCACATACCACCTTACAATGGAGTCTTCAAAATTATGAAAGACCAAATCTGTGGGTCTTTCAAACCAGTTTTCCAAGATATGATTCTTGGATCTGTGGGTTATGGGCCCACGACAAGGACTATAATAAGTCTTGCAGAAATAAAACTCGGCATCTTCACCAATACAACCTCGACGTGATGAATCCTCTTCACCATCTCTGCGCAACATGCACATCATTCTATTGGATGGTTGCACTGCTTTGAGTGCAATTCCCCTTTATCAAATCGTGACAGATTCGACAATCTCCCAAGAGCCACGTACTATCAGTCCTCACTCAAATGTATAATCAACAATTCATTTCCAGAATATCAAAATCTAGTAGATCTTCGCCAACTGACAGAAAAAACCAACAGATCTATGATCTCACTCCTTGTGAATCTGATGACCTATTTTTTTTTTTTATAAGTGGTCTACGACCTCCAAACCATACCGTATACGAGAGATTCACTGGAGTTTTGATCTGTAAATAGAAATTAACCATAACTAAATTCAAATATGCCAACACTATAATAGATAGCATTTCAAGCTTGCGGAATAAAACACACAGAAATGCATTACATCGATTTTGGAATTACATCGTAAGGACACATTGGGCTTGGATTCCTCGACCTGGTTTTACATTGTGTCCTCGATGGGCGAGGTCCCCTCTCAGCACCTGATCGTTACATTGTATTCACCCAAAGTCAGCAAGCTCGCCCCGGCTGGCCAGATGATATGTAGGCATGTCCTCCGCAGCCGCATGCGTCCACCATAACAACAATTCTCACTACTAGGGCATCGATAGACCATTCTCGTCAATCGAGAACATTTGCAGATTCATGAACCCATCGAAGAAATCTCCCCGGTATGGAATCAAATGCATTGATCCCAAGAAACACCGATTTCAGATTCACCATCCCTCTGAAACTGGGGAACGACCCAGACAACGAATTCCCCAACGTACTGATTGTGACCAGGGCGCTTAGGTTGTTGAAATCTATACAGTGTCCCTTGCACATTCTTCCCTTGGGTTTTGTTGAAAGGTTTCGGACTCCAATTTCCAAACTGGCGCCTGCTATTAAAATGGCCCTGCAAGCTTATTCCTTCAACTTTTCCATTGTGAAAGGATCAAAATAGATGACAAGCAATATAATGATCCAATCTAGATCACTTACCCTTGATTTGGTTTTGTTGCATTAGGGTCATGTTTCGGAGTTCAACAATAATTATGTACATAGGAGGTCAGTGTTTCACTCGTTAGTTGAGTCACTAGTCAAACTAAAAGCCTTGATTGTAAGTATGTATCACATGAAAGACTAGTCAAGTATGTCCCACTATCTTGGAGGTTTGATTGTCAATGGTGATGTTCATTACCGAGTTTCCTTGAAGGTGGAGGTTACTAACTTGTGTGTCTAATGGACCATATATTGGTTGTGAAATTTGGGTGATGTTACATCTGTTGCATTAATTAGCTCTTGGGTTAATTAGCTCTTAGGTTGTTGAAATCCATACAGTGTCCCTTGCACATTCATTTTATTGTTAAACGAAAGTTTTGAGGGTTACAAATTTTTCAACAAAGCTCGAACACCATGATGCTATTCTACACATAGAGACCTTTCCAACGGTGCAAAAATCGCGTCAATCGGAGCTTGTATGCAAAATTTGTCTCGCGCAAGTTGACCTACCGTGTTGACCACCATTGTATGAGAGGATGGCATGTCATCCCCTATTACTCATGCATATGGGGCTAACCATGCATGTAATTTTTAGAAGATTCTAAAAGGTCCAAAACCCTATCACAATTGAGGGTTGAGGAAGTCAAAAAAACCTATCCCTAGATCACTATAAGCAATGTTAAATACCAAGCCACTAAGATAAGAAGGGGTTTCATTCTTTTGCATTGTATCTTGTTCCATAGCTGAGAAAAACATCAGAGAGGAGGAAAGATTTTGTAGCATCCATATGGGCCACATACTACAAGGAAAAAAACTTATAGCGGAGGTTTCTAGTGTTACAAAATTAACAAAAATTGTAAAAAAAATCTCTACTACAACATCTATTTTTGATAGAGGATGATTTTGCGAATACTATAACATAACTGTATTATAATTAAAAAAAATTGGGTGGCCAAAGGTATTAGCAGATGCTTACAAATTGGTGCGTTTTTATGAGGAATAAACACCGATTCATACATACACGTACAACATCGGTGATGTACACTTAAATTCAAGCACCAGGGTAGTAAAATATTTAAGTATTGGGGCACTTTTCTTATAAGAACTGGGGCTTTAACAATAAAACGCACTGGGAGAGTTTAAAATAATTAAACATTGGGGCTTTCTGCTTAGAACGCACCGGTGCATTATTAATAAGAAGACACCGATGTTGTATAAAATAATATGCACCGGTACGTTCCCTGGAAAACCGCCCCGATGTATTAAAAATAGAAAGCATCGATGCTTTTTAGTAACAAACAAGCGTCAGTGCTTATCAATAACACAATAGCGCCGGTGTGTATTAATAACATTAACACAACGATGCTTATTAATAATCCTAAAGCACTGATGCTTATTAATAACACAAAAGTGTCGGTGCTTCGTATACGCTTAATGCACCGAAGGCCAATTTTTTAATATAATTTTATGGTATTAAATAAATATGGAAACTAGTGCTATTTGATTACATAAAAACACCGGTGCACATTTCTTATGAAACGCACCGGTGTGTTTTAATATTAAACGCTCCGATGAAATTAATAATTAAAATACACTGATTGTTATTTTTTAATTTCATTATTTATAATTTTTTTTATATATATCTTATATTTTGATTAGTGAATTTCCATATGATGTTTGGATTAATTTGTTATATCATTAGATTTTGCATCTCTTCATTATAATATTTAGTCATTCATATATTTAATCAACGATGTAACATTTCATAACAACATTGGACAACACAATAGAATAAATTAAAACATATTTTATTATATGAGTAAGAGGGTCTTTGTCATACAAAATGAGACACTTATTGGTAATCCCCTGTATTTCAATTGGGAAACTATTTCCATTACATTAAACAATAATGTCTCATTTTCACATAAAATTATTTAAAAAAAATGCAATTGAAGTGTGCATTGATATCCAAATATATTGGTCATCACTCTTCACTGGAATTGTTGTTAGTACTCGAGCTACTTCCATGCCTTGGGTTATTTTGTTGAATGTTTGGTTGATTGTCTCGATTTTTTTCATCTTCTTCAAGTTCCATTTACAAACATAAAAATAAACTATAACGAGTCTATCTACATTGGTGAGAATAATGAAAATTAAAATAAATAATATACATGAATGTAAATTGAAAAACGACGTACCTGCAAAGCAATAATTGACTCATGAATCATACACATATGTTCAAAATCAAATCTCATGCCTTGTTTCAACAATTCTTCTGTTGGCTTAGTTCCATACTTTGTTTCTTGCAAGTTTTATACCTCATAATAAATCATAGATTTAATATAAAGTATTATTTTTGTTTCATTAATTATAAAATGATAGAAGTAAAACAACACAGATTATACTTACAAATTCCACAATTAATTTTTGATATGCTCATATACTCACAACCCTTAATTAACCCAATGTAAATCATTTTTTTTATGGCTCTTCTTTGTATGTTAGCACCTGTTTGAAGACATTCAAGGATGACCGAGCTGTAAAACAACTTAAAATATACAAAAAAATCCCTTAAGCTGTTATAAGAAAATAACAATTACTCACAAACTTTGCTATCAACCATTTTCTTCCTTGTCGTCTAGTTTTATGTGTAGAATGAATTCTATTTTCTTTTATTTTCTGTAAGAGAATATTTGAAAATTAATATTTAATGCTAAATTAGTTATTTGTACCTAATAGAAAAATTCAGTGATTACATACATTTGAAGCACATTGTTGTTGAAATAGCTCCTCCTGCAATGCAATTATGTCGATTTCTTTGACCATCTCCTTGTACACTTTTTTGGACATTCCTACTGACATATTTTGGATATCAACTCGTTGGTCCTCTGGGATTTTCATAATTTTCCTGAAAAAATAACATGACAATAAAGTATTTTTATATTGATATATGAAAACTAAATATCACAAAATTGATATATTAATTTAAATGAATATATATATATATATATATATATATATATAATGTTTTTAGGAATATTATTTTTTGAATGATTGTTTTTTGTTGTTGTATGTTTTTGCTATTGCAAGTTTGACATGTGTCATTGACCATTGCTCTGCAAATGTTTCCTGTAGTTTAGATATAACTTGGTTCTTGGAATCATTGGATTGATTTCTATATTGTGAGTGGAAAGTACGTCTATATGTTCGTTCCACTATATCCATCATAGTGCTGTAAAAAAAACTCCCCCTTTGATTAATCTCCAACACACTCCATATGAGTTAGGGACCAATTCATCGTTATTTACATCTTCTATATTAATTAATTTTGTTTTGTTAGGATGACATTATGTTCCCTCGTCATTGATGCCTGTAGAACATTAAACATATGTGAATTAATAGATTGTTTGAAACATGTCATCTAATATTTCTAAGTATATTATTAATGAAAATTAAAAAAAAAAAAATCATATTGAATAGTATTTTCTCATTCACCTGATTCATCCCTCTGCAATTTTTCCATCAAGATTTTATGTTCTTCTGCACTTAGATCAGAAATAATCTTATCGAGCTTCCTCATTTTGTGGCTCTGCATGACACACACTAACCAATACATATTAGTTAAACTTATATATAGTTCAACCATATTAATTTTGTATAGAATTTACAAAGAACCTTCATTTTTTGTTTTTTCGGATGTGTCATCATTGTGTCGACCATAACTTTTCTAATTTGAAGTCTTCTCACTGATATTTTTATCAATATACATGTACCATTCAATACATAAATTATAAAATATATTTTATAAATAAATCACATAATTTTCAACGAAAAAAAAGTTGTTGTAACCAACACATTTTTTAAATACAAAGCACCAATGCATTTATTATATAAAACACATCGGTGCGTTCAATACAATAAAACACACCAGATGGTTTAATTTCTTTTTTAAAAAATTGTGAATTACAACAATGTGATATATAGAAGAAATCACAACGACTACAGTAGAAAACAAAAACAAAGCAAAAAAATTAAACATTCATAAAAAGAAAACTAGAAAAATTGCACACTAATGAGAAGAAAAATTAAAAAAATTATGTGACATCATTTACTGTGTTGTTTAGATGAGAAAACATTGACAATAAAAAAATTCATGCGCCATATTTTTTATATTTTTTAAATTAAAAAAAAATTATGGGTTTATCGATGCTCCTTAGACATAAACACACCAGTGTGTATCTGTCGAAATGACGCACTGGAGAATCAGAAACGTTTTTTTTTTTTTTTTTTTATAAGTCAGAGGGCCAACTGCGTTTGGGATCCGATGCAATAAGTGGTTCCTTTGCATCACATGTCAAACACTTATATATAGAAAAACAAACCCATTAGATCTAAAATGCCTAAAGCGAAAAACCCTAATTCTGAAGTAATAGAGGGAGTTAAACCTTAGGGTGAAATTTTGCATTCACGTAAGCAAAAAATTTATAAAAAAAATCAATAGTAAAATTTAAAATTTTTACTATTTAGGGTTTTGAGTGAAATCACCATACCCTTCAAATACTATTTTTTTGAATATTTTTGTTGTTCCAATGTATTCTTCTTCTCACATCCCCTGTATGTCTCTCTTCCAAATCTGTCTCTTGTAAATTTTGGCAAAATATTGAAAATATTGAATATCTTCTTATATCAAAAAAACTTTATGAAAAAGGTTTACAGTGAATCACCATACCCTTAAAATTTTTATATTCTGAATAATATTGTGGTTCCAAAGTATTATGGTCTTTCACAATGTTCCTCTGTATATCACTTTTGCAAGTCTCTCTCCTGCATATTTTTGCAAAATAATGAAATAGTGAATAGATTTTTAGTATTTAAAGGACTTTATGAGATTCAATTACTGTTTTTTTTTAATTGTTTAAAAAAAATTGTGTTTTTTTTATAAATGTTTTTGGCACGCCGATGCGTTTACGTAAGACACATCATTGCATCCATATTACATTATGCACCGGTGCGTCCATATTATATGACGCACCAATAACATATAATTGTTTTTTATTAACAAAATATCGAAACATGGTGGTTCATTTTTCAACGCACCAATGCTTATTATTAATATGTGCACCGATGTGTTTATGGTTTATAAGTGCACCAGGACTCTTTGAAAGTTATTTGAACTTTTATTTGCACATAAAATAGTATATTCATCTCAAATATCTTTTAGAATGGATTCACATGACTTACAATACTTCAGTATACATTTTACGTTTTATGTCGCCTTATTTTAAAAAAATGGTTTCAAAACTATATTCAAACTCAGATTGTGGTATGGTCCTTGAAATTTATTTTAGATATGTACAAAAAATATTATCGCTAATTTTGCTGAAATGCAAGGAGAAAACATTATTATATGATCAAATGGTCAATTATTCAAATTCCATCCCATTCCATATTGCTCAAAGTCTATCGCAGAGTTCTCCCTTTCCATCTCCAGTAAGTTTAACTTATTTGATTTATGTTTCGATTATCTAATTGATTGTTTTTTATCCATGTCAATTTGAATAAAAATGTATACAAATTTGTAGGATCTTGATTTAGAATCGAGTCCAGATGCATAAAATATTCCAGTACCGATTCAAAAACGTTGGAAGGTTTTATCAGGAGCAACATATTGCAAGCAGTTGGTAGATGAAAATGGAAAGCCGCTTTACTCTGCCAATTGTGACATTCCATCTTCCAACCATAATCTTGGGTCGACAATGGTAATAATTACTTGGTATAATGTGATTTGAACAAACAAATTATTACATTGTGCTTACTAATATCATCGATGTACTAATGTTCAATATTTTTGAAATTAGGATTCTGATGATGAGCGACCTACCTACCATCTTCCGTTTCACCCCACAACAATGTCAACCTAAGAGAAGGCTGCAATGAGAGCACTAGGAGATGAAGCGTACCAAGAATGATTGAATCAACCACCTGTTCAATTCCCACTATGTCCAGATTCACCAATTAGGAATGCCTACAAAAATAGTAGTTCTTCAAAAGTTGGAAATGGAGACAATAAAAAAGAGGTTGGTATGGATGACTACTTACAGGATATAACTGCCATGGAGATAATGTTGTTAGACACATTCCAGAACGATGAGCTATGGGATGATTCTCATATCAGTGATACCATTTTTGAAATCCTGAAATCCGCATCCATCACCCCTCTCTTTAGACTTAGCGCCCGGTCAAAGTCTACTCAGCTTGGGACAACAATGTTACTGTACAATGTGAAAACAAAGTTTGGCATGTCAAACACATGTTTCTCGACAATATTGAGGTAATTAACCGACAAGTGTCTTATATTAATTTTGAGAAATCTTGTCACACAATCAACATTAGAAACAATTGCTTTTATAAACGTTAAATGACCTTGTACATTTCTATTTCCCACTAACTGCAAGATATTGAAAGATAAGGTTCTTCCTAGTGATAATTTTTTTCTCAGTAGCTACGAAGAGGCAAAGAAGTTGTTGAAAATGTTGGTTGTTGAGTATATATCATATCATGCATGTCCGAATGATTGTATTCTATATAGAGGCGAATATGCAGACAAATAGATATGTCTGAAACGTGGGCACGACAGGTACCATAAATCAAATAAAAATGGTAAATCACATGGTTCTCCTCATAATATATTGAGGCACATGCCTATAATCCCAAGGATTCAAAGGCTCTTTCGTTGCAAAGAATTAACTATGTTGCAGGGATGTCATTCATCACACAAAAGTGAGTTGGGAGTTATGTGAATTCCAACAAATTCAATAACCATGAAGCATATAGAGGATACATGGCTAGAAAAATTTAAGGACGAAGTACGAAGTCTACGACTCAACATAGCAATGGATGGGGTGAACCCATATTCCCTCCAAAAACCAACTATTTTGTTTGGCCTATAGTAGTGATCAATAACTATCCCCCCATGGTTGTCCATGAAGAATGAACATCTTATGTTGGCTCTTATAGTCCCTGGTAGAAGACAAGTGAAGAATATGGATGTCTACCTACAACCATTGGTAGATGAATTGAAGGAATTATGGGAAGGGATACATGTATATGATGTATC
>ML796551.1:150528-166664 GCA_009831015.1 Picea engelmannii
ATGTCTACCTCATTACTTAATATATAATTACATTGTTCTCATTTACAATTGGCATAAAACAAAGAGGGTAGTTACCAATATTTGTCTTTACAAACAATATTCTAGAATCTACAAATATGGTCGATTGCAAGTATATACAATGCTTTCAACATTGAACTAATGGGGAGATGGTGCCACTCTGCTAATTTGCAAAATCACAATGCTTCAAATTATATAATCAAGAATCTACATCGTTAGGCTTCGTGATACTGTCCATTGATCACATCTCAATTTTCAATGACTGCTAGAGCTTTGCATATCTTTTCAATGATTTCTCTATCCCCAGAGAGCTAAGTTTTCATTGATGGTGAAAGGGGCAGGTCAGTTAAATACTTATGGTAAGCATTCAAACGTCCAAAATTATTCTCTAACTATCAATTTGTATCATTTGTGACATTTGAAGACCTCATTACTCCTAACAAATGTTCTGGAAACTCATAAAAAATGAACTGTTACAGAAAAGATTTTGTAGAACCACAATAAGAAATGGAAGGCATAACTTTGAGTTCATTCAATTCTAGGAGAGACTAACAAACTACCAGAAAAAGACTCGAAACATGATCTCTTTACCATATCCAAAAAATACCAATTTTCTTTGGCATGATATACATGGGATCTCATGAATCAAAGATTGAAATGAAAAAATATAATTTTTTCACACACACACACACACACACACACGTGTGTGTATAAAACCAGAGCAGAGATAAACACTTATCTTCTGAATGTTGTAGACTAGACAACCGATGAAGCGAGTCATTTTCACCCAATCGTAGGTAGTCTTCTATGGACACCACCCCGTAGTCAAGATATGATGCCACTAGGGTGAATAAGAAATGCATAATACTTAGGATATTCTCCTAATTCACAAAGAAATAATATTCCTAAACCAATATTTCATTGTTAAGTTTTTGAAGATAGAAAATATCTTGGCACTCACAATACTTTCCCACACAACATAAGGAGGTATTCTTTCTCTACTCAATAATCCCTACTCTAGATTTATAAATGGAACGAAATTAAATACATAGTTATAAAAAAAATGCTGACATAAAATGAAACTTGACTTCTATTAATAAATGAAATGTGTTGAACTGTAAAAAAATCTAGAATGAAACAAACTCGCTCGAATGGTGGTTTCTTATATATGAGATGTGACGACAATGTGCATTCACTATATCACATTACAATGAGGTCGAAAGGCCTTTTTATAATAAATGAGGAAATGAGGAAACCCTAAACATCCAAAAAACTAACCTTAGAAGATGAAACACCAAAAGGCTTGTGGGCTTCGATGGGGTTAGTTGGTACGCCAACTTCCCGAGGTCGTAATTTTTGCATACGATATTTATTTAGCGCGCTCGATAGCTCATTGGAAAGGTATAGCCAAGGAGTACACATTTCAGTTATCCTAGAACATTCCTTATAGCATCGTCTGGGCGTTTTCATTCCTTGAAAATGTTTTTTGGGGCCTCAAAACAACCCCGAAAGTTCAGGACCCGAAAAAGTGTAGAAAAACTGCCAAAATGGAAAATTGTGCTTTGAGCCAATGGAAAATGTGGGTGGCCACTGATATCCACTTGGATCAATCCTCCCCCCTTAGGAAGCAATGGTATCCATTGCATTTATTTCCCCCATTAGATGGGGAAACTTTTGCTGACTTAGCCCCAAGTGAGCCACTTGACTTAGAGTAGGAGATGCCTTGCTTTGACAACCTGATAAAGCTAGATCCTCTGTTGGCGAGTGACATTAACCTGTGTCTGCATGATCTTATAAATGGTTTCATGTTCCATGTAGTAAATATTGATCCTTGTTGGTGTCAACTACTTTGTTATCTCTAATGTGTCCAATAATGGTGGAAAGTATGGCCGAAGGAGGTCCACATTGAACATTGGATGCAATCCAATGAAGGGGGGAATACTTAAATCACAATCATTGTCACCCACATCCTTGGTGATGGTGTAAGGACCATAGTGAAGTGGATGAAGCTTTTGATGGGGTCCCATTGATCCGAAAATGATCTTTAAATACTTGGTTAAGTTTTAAGCATGTGTTCGATTACCAATTAGGAATTAAGCAAAGAAGAAGAACTTAATTTAGAGATTATATTAGCCATCATAAGGAAATGCAGATCAAAATATAAGCACAAAGAACAAAAAACCATAAAAACAAGGTTGTTAACGGAGTTCGACAAGATTGCCTACGTCTTCGGGCCTTTGTCTCAGTGGGTGAGGCTTTCTTCTTTCTCTTCAATGCTGCAAAAGTACATCAAAAATGCTGCAAAAGAACATAAAAAAAGTACATCAATGCTGAGTGCCAAGTGTTATGCACTGGCCCCCCACCGACCGGGGCTATCCCTAAACCCGTGCCACCATTCAATTAAAACAAAATTCGGTCGTTGGTTTGAAAAAGCACCAACCATGCCCATGTGGCCAGCGCATGGGGCTTAGACCATTGCTCATGTCGAGGTTGAGGGTTCGAGCCCAATGGAGTCGCAACCAAATTTTTGGCCTAGCCAACATTGTAAAAATCTAGGGTGACATGTGGCACCCTATGATTGGGCCATGTGTCACCCTGTGATTGGATCGTATGGTACAATCAACACTCATTCAACATGCATGGTCAATTTCCATGTCACCTACCACGCCACTGTTGTACAACCACATGTCGTGCCACGTCAGTGTCCGTACTACCCAGTCACCCTGCCATGTTAGCATCCATACAACCACCTTTCATTTGTATTGTCACGTGTCATCCTGTCATTGGGCCACATCAGGTACAGACTGCCACATTTCATGTCCGTATAGTGCCACATGTCATTTCCGTACTGGTCCAACTCAGCCTGAAAACGCCAAAACCAAGTGACACGTGTCACCTCCTCGTGCTGCCATGTTTCCTACTGAAATCATCATGAATTCATGTTGTCATCACCTATCGTACTGCTGATGTCAATAGTACGAACTGTTGACTTTGACCAGTTTGAATTTTTGCTTGTTTGGCAAATCGATCAGAACATGATAACTTTCACATACGGTGTCCAGTTGCAAAAAAAATTATATGGCCAGAATCAACGCAACGAGACCAACATAATGACACTGGTTTCATCCAATTCCTAGAACTATGATTTTTAGGTCTTCGTGGATCCATTTTGAATCATGCCTCCCTACTAAGACCTTTTTGTCCTCCAAAAGGGTATTAACCAATCATCAAGTGCGGGATAGGCCACCCCACTTGTCCTTTTTCTTTAAAATCTATCATGTGCACCTGCCACATCATAATCAATTGAAAAAAACCATGACAACTGACAACATATTGTTGGACACTTGTACTCTTTCACATCTTACTGAAGCCACTACCATTCATGTTGAAAACATTAGCAATGATAACATCAGAAATATGACTGCAAATAAGCCAATATGTTTGATGTACTTGCACGACATTAGCTTATCTTGAAGCAAAGTATGATTGAACTTCCATTCTACAACCATATCTGATAAAACATAAACAAGAATAACAACATGGCGGAAAAGTCTCACTAGCCAACACTACATGTATTCATATCAATGGTACATATTTATAGTACAATGGGTGATGCCACCTCATAGAAAGATTTTCTCTAGATCCTAAATTCATGCATGATGACTAGGCTAGGCAATCTTGCTTGACAATTTGATCATTTTGCCAAGTATTTTAGCTAGAAGAATCTGTTGTCTTCTGCTAATTGGTGAACATGTAATATCACCACTCTACTATCAGTGTATCACTGAAAGTGCTCTTTGAATCTATGGTTTTGGTATAACCACTGACCAATTGATACCATGTATCTTATGGTTTTTGGATAACCATTAACCAATCTTGACACTTTTAGGTGTCCAACAACATCCCAATGTATAATGTGTATGATTCAATTGCAAGTCATTGAACCATAATCCTGCCAAAGTCTGTCATCTATGGAGAATCTCACTATGCAATCATGTGAGTTAGGATGCATGCAACTTGTTCACTTAATGTAAACTCCAATCTGATGAGAGCGAACCAAGAGAAGTGAATCAACTTCTAGTCTAACACATCCCTGAAAATGCCTGACAGCTCAATCAAATGCCAAGTTGCAATGCAGAAGGATCCCCTTGTCCTCTGCTAGGTTGAATGGCCATCTATGTGAACCAAACATCCACATCATTACTCTCATAATCAAACTTAAAATCCAAAATATTTATGATTCAACTTAAACTTATTGAACCATAATGCTACCAAAGTCTGTCATCTACAAACTACAGTTGCCCATTTGGCAAATTTCATGCCCATCTAGCATACTTGATGTTTGTTGTTGTCAAAAATTTTTGTCTGACAACCATCATCAATTCCCCCCTTTGTCAGTTGAAAGGAGAGACCACAAGTGTTTTCATGAACCATCCTCACTGGAATTTTGAACTCCCCCCCTTAAGGTGCATGAGAGTTACATCATTGTACTCCCCCCTTCCGGGCTCAAGAGAGTACCATACTTGTTCCATTTGAGTACAACACAAAGTGGGCATGTAGAAAAAACCACATGTTATCTCATCTCGTGAGGGCCATGCTCAAAAGCTATGCCATAAGGGGACCACTTATGTGAGGTATAAAAATGTTATGTGATACAAGATTGGTCTTTACTCGAGATTTAATTCTTCGGTAAGACTTATATAATCGCTTAGTTGTAGATGACCATTACCAAGGATCAATCCACTCATAGTGAATTTTCAATCTTGAAGGTTTCTTCAGTGTTGAACATCTGTCCGAAGAATGGTTATGATTGCCACAATGCTGGAAAGGATGGAGATCAAAACACTGATTCTCCTTATGACCAACTCGATTACAATGTTGGTACTTATCATTCTGATGCTGAACTTGAACAGGTGAAAGTGAATCTTCTTGAAGGAATCCAACACTTTGGAACTTGATTGGTGTGGAATAATCAGGAATATGAAAGGTAACTTCCTTTTCATATCCAAGTCCCATTCTATTCTTGTTGTAGATGATTTCTTCCCAAGGTCTGATGATGGGCTTGGAAAGAGTATTCTGAACCCGTTTCTTTGAAATCCGTGGAAGCAGAACTTCGTCTGAAACTGATTCTGAAGTTGTATCACTGTGTTTTTCCTTCACTAACTAGTGATCAAAAACATCATCATCATCATCATCATAGAGAGGGTTGTGCTGAACAAAAACTAGTTCATAAAACTTCATTGGCTGTTGATTTTTGAGATCAGACAACTCATCATTCAATAGATGGGATAGAGATTGAAGAAGTCTAACTTTAGCTTGCATCACTTGCAAACACGTTAGCACTAATTGAAGAGTTTCTTTGTTCAATGTCACTGTGTTGTGTTCAGTGGTGTTTATTAGAGTGTTCAATAACTCTAATAATTCGAGACTTCGAGCCATTTTAAAACACTAAAAAAGGTCTCCTTGTGCAGGTAGATCCTTATTACAATTTTGACTCGACAGAAGAAGGATTATCTGCAACTCGCTCACTTGAACTTCACACTCGCTTTCTATTCACGCTCACTTGAATTTATTTCTCGCTCGCTTGTACTTGTTTTCTTGAACATGCTTCCAAGAAGTTGAGGATGTCGGTAACCACCAAAAATGCATCCCAAAGTATTACAATGATATGAGTTTCAAGTACTCATCCTTGTCAATTACGACTCTAAATGACTCTAGGGTGTCGGGCTTAGCCGAAAATGCACCTTATGACAAATTCAATTCAACTCAACTTGATTTAAAAAGACAAGTAAACTTACAAAAGGACTATTTGTAAGCTACAAATTATCGTTGATTTAGAAATTGAATGGATATTTGAATTTGATGGTGCTTTGATTCTAAGTCACGTCCAATTCTTCTTTGATTGCGAGCTTGATTTGTCTGTTGTTTCAGTGATTTGATGAAGAAATGTTGTTGAGAACTTGATATTGTTGCAGTTGTTTTATTACTTATGCTTGATCGTGCATGTGCTTCAATATTCTTTGTCGCTGCTTCATTACATGTGCTTTGATTGTAAGTTCTTGATTGAGATGTGCTTGATTGCTTGTACTTTACTAGAATTAATTGTGTGCTTGAATTAACTTTCTTGTACTCAATGTATGATACGTTAAATGATACATTAAAAACATGTTTATGTCAAAACTAGACATTAAACATCATAAACCAACCATGAAAATATCACCAATGCACACTAAACAAGGTGTACCTAAGATCCCCTTATTCAATTTCGGGCGGATCTAGGACACAGAGAAAAAGAATCCAATTTTATTATGAGTATCTCTCTTACAATAACCGTGCTCAAATACATTTTGAAGCTATCCTTATCTTCATCAACAATATAAAATTTCAATGGCTCTTTGAGATGAAGATTCCTTCTTCTCATTCTACAAATTTCTCCATACGATAAGTGCTAACAACTTTTACAAGTGCCATTATCTCTCCAAAAATCCCAAATCTCCCAAATCCCAAAACCTTTAAAAATCGAGAGACCAAATCCTTGAATACAAAATTATACCACATCAAATCTTCCTCTTTCAAAAGAATTACAATGCCACTTTTTCTTATGACTCCCAAAAATAATATTTTAATAAAATATTCTTTATATTATTCCAAAAGTGTCATAAATATGCCTTTAAATTAATTGCCACTTTAAAAAGAGCTTCTATGTATGTTTCTTATATGCATGATTTATTTGTTTTATTTTCATAGGAATGGAAAAACAAATGAGTTTTAATTCTTTAAGAAGCTGCCAATCATCCAAACTACGCCAAGCGTGCAAACCTGTGGCAATTTCGGATCTGAGGAGAGAAATCAGATTGCATTGAGAGGCACCAGATCACATGAAGATGATTCGAGCATCCAAGGCGATGATATTCATCAATCCTCCCATGGAACATAAATTTAGAGAGAGATATAATTGACAACCTTGTAGAAATATGGATCAACAATCCATTGCACCAGATCGCGCCAAAAATGAAATCGATTTCTTGGAGATAGTGTGCAGATCGCAGAGGAGACTTTTGTGCCTTGATTCATTGCTTGGCTTGCACATTGAACAGATCTGAGGAAATCAGATCCACATTTTAGATCTCATAACTGGAAATAGATTTTATTTATTTAGATCTCATAGCTGAAATTAGACGTCGGCCAAGCTACCATAAAATCTAAAATTCTGATGGTTCCAACCAACCATACATGTGGCTTGGATTTTTATTTGGCAACCCATGCGCATGACATTACCAGGGATTTGACTCACCCACTACGCCCAATTTCACATGCAATTACATATGATCTCACAGACCTGAACAAACTGAATCTCACAGACCTGAACAAAATAAAATTTAAGAAACAGGATGGGGAAACGATTCCCATACCCTTATTTTCCTCACAGAAGCTAGCATCCTAAACAACTATATAAAGTATCTCAAACACTGAATCGATAGGAGATGCAAGAACTTGAAGGGCACCGGAGGAGGTGGCCTCAGGCTCAATTTTGTGAATGTTGCTGTTGGAAGTTGGATGATAATACATGCGCGATGTCTGAGGGCAGTGGGAATTGAACCTGACAGTGATCCTTATACGTGGCTGACAAACCTCTCGTATGCCCCTTTCAAACTCTTCAGCGGCTACGATCACATGCTATCTACAATTATAAATAGAAAACAAAAAATAATCTCAAGTCTCCATGCCACGATTTCAGATCTTCAATGGGTTTTATTCCTCGGAGAAAACAAACGAACAAACCCCTAGAACCTCTGTGATTTCTGTAATCGCATCGTGAAAGAACAAAAATAATATGCCCTATTATGACAACAATGTCTTCGTGGATGTTCTGCGATGACAGAGATCTCTACATGGATGCTCAAAATCGTGCTTTATTTATCTCTTAATGTTGAGGAGGTATATCAACAAGCTCGATCTTGACTTGAATGACTGACTGAAGGCTGGAAACACCACTACAACAACCAAATACACATAGCGAAAATTAAAATATAGTCAATAAAAAATGAATTGTGAACCTCCCATCACAAATCTCCATGCTAGGCAACTCCCAACAAGTAATTTGTAGGTAGCAGCATGGCTTCTTTGCATAATTTTGGACTCTTCTTGCGGATATATATTTCCTAATAAACCATGAGAGATTTACATCACACCTCATCTTTCATGGATTACTACCATGAAGGAACTATCAGGTCTCTTAAGACTCAAGAACGCTCTGAATATTTTCATCCTATTTTCACCATGGCTCTGATACCAATTGAAAAAACATAAACAAGAATAACAACATGGCGGAAAAGGCTCACTAGCCAACACTACATGTATTCATATCAATGGTACATATTTATAGTACAATGGGTGATGCCACCTCATAGAAAGATTTTCTCTAGATCCTAAATTCATGCATGATGACCAGGCTAGGCAATCTTAACTAAATCATTAGTCATCACTTGAGGATATATTACTAATATCCTAAATAAATAATACAAATATAGGTGACAATTTAGACTTAGTGATTGGTAAAGGTAAACCATAGGCTAACAATATCATATTCATGCTTAAGATCGATTTCTTTACTTGGAACAATTATAGGTGTGTTGCTTGGATAAGTTGCCTTCCTTAATTGTTGCATTGTTTGAAGAGATTGATTTTCTTTTATGTGATGAGAATGTACAACATATTCATTGCCTTCTTTAGTTAGGTGATATTGATTTTTTTCCTTGTAGAATATTGCTTTGCGATCATACAAATAAGGGCTTCCTAAGACCATTCCACATTCATTGAGTGGAACCACATCACACGTTACCTCATCCAAAAACTTTGATGAGATTGCAAACTTTAAAGTGCATTGCTTTGGTATGTGCAATTTATGATTGTTTCTTATCCATTTAAGTGAGTAAGGTTTATGATGTAGCTTAGTTTTCAATCCCAATTGTTTAACCACTTCCTCTAAACTCAAGTTAGATTGAGAGCCACTATCTATCAATGTATCGATCTTAGTATGTTTCATTATGACCCTTTTATGAAACAATTTCCTTCTAGAATCATACCCATCACCAATTTTACCTGTCAAACCAAATACTGTGATTTTAGTCTCATCACCTGAAACATATCTGGTCGTGTTGCTATTGCAACTGTTTGCCTCCCTTTCCTTTCTTTGAACCACTTTGGTCTCTTCTCTGGATGCAATTTCCAACAATGGTCATCATCATGCTCTTATTTCTTGCAATGCTTGCAAGATAACTTCTCTTCCTTTCTTGTTGATGAATTTGCTTTCTTTCCATTCCCCTTCCTTTTTTCCTCTTTCCTTGAAGACGATTCCCTTGATACACCAACTCTTGTTTTACATGCTTCAATGTATGTTGCTTGAACATAAACCTCATCAATATTAGTAGGTCCAAACATAAATACAATGTTACAAATATGTGCAGGTAAACCTCCTATATACTTCATAAGAGTTTCTTGGGTATGTAATGGAATATTCAACATTAATTCCATCTTACAAAATTCATCTGTGTATTCTTGCACCGTTTTCCCTTTTCTTAGTTTAAGACTTTTCCATTCAATTAAACCTTCTCTTTATAACCCAAAGGATTAAATTTCTTTCTAAGTGCAAAAAAAAATCTTGCCATGATGGAAATACATTACCAACTTGCTGCGTGCCATTTTGCAACTTACTTTGCCACCAGATGAGTGTTGTTCCTGCAAGATGAAGCGATGCCAACTTGATTTGTTGCACACTGTAATAAACTTACATTTGTCTGAACCAATTATCAATCCTCTCAACATTGACTTCACCATCATACATGGGCAATTCAAATTTGACATTGAGCTTAAGTAAAGACATATCATGTTTATGTTTATGGAAATGTTTTCTTGCATGGATTTTGAACTTGTACTTGAAGAAGAAGAAGATGACAGAGAAGAAGCAGGTGAAGGAGGAGGTTTAGGAGGATCCTCTCCTTCTTCACTTTTGTCTTGTTTGGAATATTCCCCTTGGAAAGGCCTCTTCCATTCCAAGCAATCCTCATATAATACTTTTACCATCTCAGACATGGAAAATAAAGTCTTTTGCACTCTATATCATTCTGAGACATGCCTTCTTCCGATGCCATCTCCTCCCTTTGAGAAGTACTCTTTCTCGATCCAATCTATGGATCCCCTTCTACAAGCTCGCCTTCACTATGACTCAGATTTTCCCTGGTAATCATGCAAACACAAACAACCAACTGTCAACCTGCTCTGATACCAATTGATCCAAAAATGATCTTTAAAGACTTGGTTAAGTTTTAAGCATGTGTTCAATTACCAATTAGGAATTAAGGAAAGAAGAATAAATTAATGAGAGATTATAGCATCTATCATAAGGAAATGTAGATCAAAATATAATCACGAAGAAAAACAAACCATAACTTTAAGGCTGTTAACAAAATTCCACAAGATTGCCTACGTCTCTGGGCCTTTGTCTCAGTGGGTGAGGCTTTCTTATTTCTCTTCAATCCTGAAAAAGTACATCATAAATGTATCAAAAGGATTAAAAATTAGTATGGATGTGTTCTTCTCAACCTTAAGAATCCAACACAACTAAAGGCACTGATAAAGGTTGAGCGTAGCTCCCAGAATTGACCTCCAAAGTTCGCTTCCTCACTGGCTTCCCTGCATAAAAATGCCTTCAAGATTCATAAAATCATCATCATTATGCCAATATGAACCTCCCGATATGTCAAAAACTTATGATTTATATAGAGTTTGAGCTGGTGATCCTATCCCAACTTCCTCCCAAGATCTGGCCTCAAATCAGACTCTAGATCCCCCCAAAATGGACAAAATCCTCCAAAATCAGGCTAAAAATCACAAAAAATCATATTATAAATTAAAAAAACCCAAATTGGGAAAATATCAGGGAGAAACCCCTTTCTCTCGAGCTCCTAGTCATATGGAGCATTCCATATGCCCAAGGGCTAGGCGCTGGCCCTCGTCCTCTGATCCAGTCCAAACCTCCGGTTGCATGGGAGCCATTTGTCCTGGCCCCAACTCTCCATACACCCTCCCGTTGTGCTCAACTCCTGGTTCCTAGATCCTGGTCACAGGCTGAGTGCCAAGTGCTTTGCACTGGCCCCCTGTGGACCAGGGCTAGCCCTAAACCTGCGCCACCATTCAATTTAAAACAAAATTCGGCCATTGGTTTGAACAAGCACCAACCACGCCCATGTGGCCAGTGCATGGGGCTTATACCATTGCTCATGTCAGGGGTTCGAGCCTGATGGAGTCGCAACCAAATTTTTGGACTAGCCAACATTGGAAAAATTTGGGGTGTCACGTGGCGCCTTCTGATTGGGCCACATGTCACCCTGTGATTGTACCGTATGGTACAATCAACACCCAGTCAACAACCTAGTTAGCATGCATGGTCAACTGCCACGTCACTGCCGTACAACCATGTGTCGTGTCACGTTAGCATCCGTACTTCCCAGTCACCCTGCCCCGTCACCATCCGTACAAACACCTTTCATCCATACTGCCATGTGTCATCTTGTCATTGGGCCACGTCATGTACGGACTACCATGTGTCACGTCCATATAATGCCATGTGTCATTTCCATGCTGGTCCAACTTAGCCCAAAAATGCCAAAATCAAGTGACACATGTCACCTCCTTGTGCTGCCACGCATCCTGCTAACGTCATGCTGACATCATCTGTTGTATTGTTGACGTCAACAGTACAACCTGTTGAATTTGACCAGTTTGAATTTTTTCCTGTCTGGGAAATCGATCAGAACGGGATAACTTTTAGATATAGTGTCCATGTCCTATTAGGTGCTCCTTTTGTAAATGAAAACGAACCTTGTCTCCTGCCTAAAAATTATGTGGAACTCAGTGTAATATCCCTAAGGCCGAGCCCAATTGTAAATGTAAATGAAAATGTACTTAAGCTGGTGAGTTGTCTGACATCATTTTGTATGCACCTTTCATGGCATTGTTCGCGCAAGTACTGTGCAGTGAAATGGTGAAGTGTGCACATTCCAGGTTACCATGAACAACATCTTAAGTGCACGCAATTGTAAGGCCAATGAGCCTTTGTGTATATGCTATGTTTTATAGGCTGGTGAGCCAGTTATTATAGGCTAGGATGCTTATGTTTTGATTAGGCTGGAGAGCCTAGATGTTAAAGTCCAGTTCCCCTGTTTTTGTACATGTCTCATAATTAATATAAAATACATCACTGCGCGTAGACCGACCACGATAAAAGAGTATGGGGGACTAAACTCCACTAGTTAGGGAAAGGGAAGGGCTAAAAGTTAAGGAAAAAGGGCTAAGCTAGGGGGCTTAAGCCAAAAAGGAATATTATGTTAATATTTCTTAAAATATAAAGTATGGATAATTATTTTATCCTAAGTTCCAAAATTGGGGACAAGTGGGCCAAAGTAGCTCCCAACATGACAATTGTCAAGTTGGGGACATGCATAGATATTGTTGGGACTTAGTTCATTTTCCAACATTCATCCATCATTCTAACCATCATTCTTGCTATCCAGTCAATCATCCATGAGTATTCACACACCATTGAGATATCCTTCGTACCATCATCACTGTACCTAAACCTATGTCTATAGCCATTTTTTGTTCGTGTAGGTGGTTAGCTTGGGAGATGGATTGAAGAAGCGGGTTGGCAGGCTTGTGGGATATTGAAGAGGTGGGTTGTCAGGCCCGTGAGAAATTTCTCTTTGGGTGAGAGAATTGCTGGGAATTGATTCTTGAAGGTGCTAAACTGTAGCTACAGGGATTTGAGACTTCCTGTCCGGCTTGTTGTTGAAGCCCTGAAGGGAAGTGGGGTGGTCGAAGGACTGTTGAGAAGAGAAGGGGCACATGCATGTGGGGAATGAGGGACTGTAGGTTGTTAGTTTGATTTGGCACCCATGGCAGAGTCTTTTCTGTTGTCCATGAGCCTTTATCCTGGTTAGGTATCCCTTTACCCGGGTGGAGTTTAGTCCTAGCTCGGGGGTGACTCACTGTTGAGAGTGATGAACAATGTGTTTTAAGGCTGGGAGGTTCATGGAAGGTCTGCATGCAGTTGGTGACATTCTTACCAAGATAAGTGCCAATTGTATGATAAATTTACATGCTGCATTGTTATTTACGTGCTTATTTTTATGGGTTATCATATGTGCGGTTATAACTGTGTTTATTTTATGGGTATTTCTTGTATATGCTGTATGTATATGTTTACTGTTATTTCAGTGTGAATCCATGCATTTACAGATGTATTTGGCTATTTACGTTATATATATATGTTTTCGTAAGAGTTCTGTGTGTATATATTTTAAATTGCATGTAGTTAGAAAATTTTATGTGGCATAGCTGAGTTGGATACTGGTATGTTACAGTATGTTCCACAGAGAGAACATAAGAGTTCTTTGGCATAGCGTGGCCTGGCATGGATGGTTAGGGACGTTACAACATGGTATCAGAGCTTTAGTTTCAACATTGAGCCTGGATGGGCCAATAAAGTTGAGTTGAAGCGAAATGTCACATAGGATTTATTTTGAAGTGGCCAAATTTCGGATTACAGAACGTTCATGGTAAAAAGTAACAACAATTGTGCAGATTTGGGAAAAAGCCCCAATTTCTGTTGTTAAATTCATGAGAAAATTGAGAAATTCGGCCATGTGGTGAGATATTATCGATTTAATATCTGTTCTAACAATTTCAGACCTGAAATTGGTCGAATTTGAAGTCACAGTGAAGCCATGACAGTTGGAGCGAGTTTTATAATTAAAATTTTCAATTTGTGAATTGAGTTTGGGAAAAATTCATTCCAGAAATGTCAGCCCACAAGGATTTGTTGCTATAGAGGTTGAATTGGTGTTATCGGGGTGAAATTGAATAAATTTCATAGTTGCAGAATGGCTATGGAAGAAATGGGGAAAAAGTTAAGCAAAAGCCCCAATTTCTGCAACGGAATTCATGAGGAATTGTTGTGCATAAAAATGAATGTGCGCAGGAGGGCGCATTAAAAATTGCAGGATGTGCAGTAAAAGGCTTATGATATGTAAAAATTGAGTGTTGCGCAGAAAAATGTTGGCGTGCTGGTGCGCACGCTAAAATTTGGTACCGCGTGGAAAAATGTTGGTGTACGGGTGTGCGTACTAAATTTTGGGAGCCACGCAGAAAAATGTTGGCGTGCGCACTAAATTTTGGGCACCGCACGGAAAAATGTTAGTGTGCGGGTGTGCACACTAAATTTTGGGCACCACACAGAAAAATGTTGGTGTGCGAGTGTGCACACTAAATTTTGGGCGCCATGCGGAAAAATGTTGGTGTGTGGCTGTGCGCTCTAAATTTTGGCACTGCGAGGAAAAATAATAATGGTGCGTGTGGTGTGTGTAGTATTGGCAGAGCGCAGAGGATTTTGGTTGGTGTGCGCATAATTTGGGTATATGTTGTCACACGAAAATTTAGTTAATGGTGCATGCAAAGTATTGGAGCGTGATGGGGTGTACTAAATTCTGGCATGGTGAAGCGCATAGAGTAAAATGCACGCGGATTAACAGTGTGCGATACAAAAAATGCACGCAACATGTAATAGAGAAAGAACCGAAACTGCGCGTGGTGGATATTGGCGTTCGACATAAAAGTAGCGCGCGCAAGTTATTGAGGCGACAGAGAAGTGATACACAGTGGTTTTAAAGTGTGTGAGTCACAATTTACCTTGTGCTATTGTTGCGCATGGTAAATATGGGTTACAGGTTGAAATTTGTGCGCGTGAAGTCGTTTGAAGGGTGAACAACAACAAAAAACCAACGATTTTCTGCGACAGTTTATACTATTTGAATGTCAACTTTTTGTAGCGCATTTTTGAGGCCCTTAAGAGCGTTTTTAGCTACTCAAAATCCATGAGAACAGAGTGTGCCAAGGGATAGTTTATCTTTGTAGTTCAAATAAAAGAGCCTAGAGAGAGCTTTCTAATGGTGTAAACCATTCGTCAAACGAAGTTTTTATGAGAAAGTTACAGCACAAACAGTGGAGGGTAAATTTTATGACCCAACTAACTTCAAAGGGCCATAATTTTTTTTCTCCAGAATCAGATTTAGGCATAGGAGCAGTCAATGGAAATATATTGAGCCATAGAATATAGTCCCAGAGCCGAATTAAATTCCCGGGCATGTTAAAATTGTTAATATGGCAAATAAAGTACTTGTAGCATATCAGTTATAATATGGTATTTTGGCCTAGAACTTCAATCGGTTGTAAATAACAGTCTGGAACTCAGAAAAAGGTGAAACTTGGAAAGAGTGTCCATAATATGTATATTAAGAAACCCAATTGATATCCTACGAAAAATCCAATGGAGTAGGTGCGAAATCGCATATTTACAGTGCAAAGTTGCACCAAGTTGAAAAATGAACAGAAAAATTAACGGACAATTTTTAAATAGCCATAACTTTCTACTCAAGACTCAGAATTGAGCATGGGAGAAGGCGTTGGAAAGGTATTGGAGAGTGGAATATAATTATCCACCCATAAAATTGATCCCGGGACTTGATTTTCCAAGAAACCAGAAGAAACATTTCTGATATTTATTGAACCAGAATGGTTCATATTTCATGAAATTGTCGAAATAGTTAACCTGGCAAAGTTTTGTTGGCTACACATTTTGCAGAGTTAAAAATAACTAGATCAGATCAAGATCAACACAGAGTCCAGAGAAACGGAATATGCATAGGGAAATTACAGTCAGCAATATGAGAGTAGAGGGATGGATGTCCATTTGGGCATTGAAGGAACAAACTCCAATGGACATGGAGAAGGAAGAGATGAAAACATGAACATGGTAGAGACCATTAAAAATTTGCAGAAGGATGTCCAAAGCCATAAATCTTATAATGAAAGGATTATGAGAGCCAAGGAGCAGAAGGATGATGTTAAGAACCAAACATTAATATAGCATATAAAAACCTCAGGAAAAGTACTCAACTCCTTGAAAAAGAGATAATTTCAGATAATAAGCCTCTTCGAGGGGGCAACCTCCTTTTACCCCACTTAAATGTTCAAGTACAAGATGATTCAAAATGAAAATGTCT
>ML796551.1:172013-226568 GCA_009831015.1 Picea engelmannii
AACTCAAGGGAAAGGCATCCATGTGGTGGGATCAACTTGTGTAGGTGAAACACATTAAAGAGAAAAGTGCAGGGAATTCCCGGGGCAGTAACCATCAGAGAAATTTCAGCATTGCAGCTGAAGAAATGTTATAGGAAAGGTTGTCAAATATTTGCAGTTCATATGGAAGAGACACCTAAAGATAAGGTGCCAAATTTGGAAGATCATGCAGTCTTGGAAGAATTTGAAGATGTGTTCAAGGAAGTACCAGGGCTACCCCCAAGGATATATATTGATTTCTTTATAAATTTAATGCCTGGAGCAGCTCCAGTGTCAAAGACTCCTTACATAATGAGTACACCAGAGTTGAAGGAGTTGCTTGAAGATATTTTGAAAAGGGGTATATATGCCCAAGTGTGTCACCTTGGGGTGCCCCAGTCTTGTTTGTAAAGGAAAAAGATGGAACATTAAGATTGTGCATTGATTTCAGACAGTTGAATAAAGTGACTTTAAAGAACAAGTATCCTCTGCCAAGGATTGATGATCTCTTTGATCAATTGAAGGATGCCAATATATTTTCAAAGATAGATCTTAGATCAGGATACCATCAAGTAAGGATTAAAGAGGAATATATCAACAAGACCACCTTCAGGACAAGGTATGGTCATTGTGAGTTCACAGTGGTGCCATTTGGGTTGTCAAATGCACCAGCTGTTTTCATGTTCTTAATGAATGGTGTTTTTCGAGAATATTTAGACAAGTTTGTCATTGTATTTTTGGATGACATTATTATATACTCTAACTCAGAAGAAGAGCATGCGCATCATTTGATAATGGTGTTGCAAGTATTAAGGGAGCATCAGTTGTATTCCAAATTGAGCAAGTGCTCATTTGATCAAAATGAAATTCATTATTTGGGGGCATATCATTTCAAAGGATGGGATAGCAGTGGATCCTGAGAAGATAGAAGCCATTAGAGAATGGTCAACGCCAAGGAATGTGACAGAGGTCAGATCATTCATGGGCGTTGCACGCTACTACAGGAGATTTATTGAAGGATTCTCAAAGATTGCACACCCAATCACTTCCTTACAAAAGAAGGGTGTGAAGTTTCAGTGGACACTCGATTGTGAAAAGAGTTTCCAACACTTGAAGCGATTATTAACAAGTGCTCCAATACTAAGGATTGCAGACCCAAATGAAGAATTCATTGTTTGCACAGATGCATGTGAAGAAGGACTTGGTGGAGTCCTCACTCAAAATGGGTTTGTTATATGTTATGAGTCGAGAAAGTTAAAGGAGCATGAAAGACACTATGCCACTCATGATTTGGAGTTGGAAGCCATAGTGCATGCTTTGAGGAAATGGAGACACTACCTCATGGGAAAAAGGTTTGAGCTGAGAACAAACCACAATGGTCTGAAATATTTATTTGATCAACCAACTCTAAATGCTAGGCAAACCAAATGGTTAGAATTTCTAAGTGAATATGACTTTGATATAAAGCATATCAAAGGGGGAGAGAACAAAGTGGCTGATGCACTCAGCAAAAGAGTGCATGAATTGTATGCTACAACCATTAGCATGTACCGATCAGATTTGAAAGACATAATTATAGAGGCTTCCAAATCATATTTACAATACAAGGAATTAGTGGCAAAATTACAGCAAGGTAATTTGCAGCAGAAAATTGAAGAATACAAGCTAGTTAATGATGAAATTATCATGTACAGGGGAAGAATTTATGTGCCAAATTCTCAGGAATTGAAAAATCGGATATTGGGAGAAATGCATAATGTACCTTATGCTAGGCACCCAGGTTATCAGAAAACTATTGTAGCAGTCAAGAGCCAATATTATTGGACAGGCATGAAGAGAGAAGTTGCAGATTTTATTGCCAGATGTTTGGAATGTCAAAAGGTAAAAGTTGAGCATAGACACCCAGTTGGTTTGCTACAACCATTACCCATTCCTGAGTGGAAATGGGAAGTTGTAACCATGGATTTCATCACAAAACTTCCCAGAACAAACAAGAAACATGATTCTATCATGGTAATGGTGGATAAGCTTACTAAAGCTTTCCATTTTATTCCAGTTAAGCTCACTCACAAGGAAACCAACATTTTTGATGTTTATATGAGGGATATTGCTCGATTACATGACATACCCAAGACAATTGTGTCTGACAGAGATCCAAAATTTACCTCAAAATTTTGGAAAAGATTATTTAATGGATTTGGAACAAATTTGAATTTTAGTAGAGCTTATCATCCATAATCAGATGGACAAACAGAGAGGGTGAATCAAGTGATTGAGGACATGCTAAGAATGTATGTGATGGATAAACAATCAAAATGGGAATACTACCTACACTTGGTAGATTTTTCTTATAACAATGGGTACCAATCATCTCTAAAGATGAGCCCATTTGAGACACTTTATGGAAGAAAGTGCAACACACTAGTAAGCTGGGATAACCAAGCAGACATAGAAGTGGTTGGACTAGATTTTCTCAGGGAAATGGAGGAGCAAATGATAAAAATAAAGCAAAATTTAAAGGCTTCCCAAGATAGGCATTAAAGCTATGCTGATAAGGGCAGAACTCACAGGGAATTTGAAGTGGGCGACCATGTATTCTTGAAAGTGAAAGCCAACAGAAGTTCCCTGAAGTTGGGAAATTGTTCAAAGTTGGCAGCTCGCTATTGTGGGTTGTTTGAAATCCTAGAGACTTATATGATTGCATTGCCTGCATCTATGTCTGTTCATAATGTATTCCATGTATCATTGCTCAAGAAATATATACCTAATGCTAATCATGTTATTGATTGGAATGTGATTCTAGTGGAGCAAGAAGGCACTTTCCAACTTCATCCGGTACACATTCTGGACCAGAAAATCAAACAACTCTAGAACTGATCCATAGGGCTTGTAAAGGTCCAATTGACCTGGTACGGTCCTGAGGACGCTACTTGGGAGCACGAGGATGCAATGATGGCATAATACCTGCATCTTTTTGAGGATTTTTGAATTTTTTTTGTACATGGGTACATGATGCACTGAGGACAGTTCATAAATAAGGGGAGGGGATTGTAATATCCCTAAGGCTGAACACAATTGTAAATGTAAATGAAAATGTACTTAAGCTAGTGAGTTATCTGACATCATTTTGTATGCACCTTTCATGGCATAGTGCACACATGTACTGCGCAGTGAAATGATGGAGTGTGCACATTCCAGGATACCGTGCACAACATCTTAAGTGCGCGCGATTGTGAGGCCAACGAGCCTTTGTGTATATGCTATGTTTTATAGGCTGGTGAGCCAGTTATTATAAGATAGGACGCTTATGTTTTGATTAGGCCAGAGAGCCTAGATGTTAAAGACCAGTGCGCCTCTTTTTGTACATGTCTCATAATTAATATAAAATACATCGTTGCGCGTAGACCGACCACGATAAAAGAGAATGGGGGACTAAACTCCACTAGTTAGGGAAAGGGAAGGGCTAAAAGTTAAGAAAAATGGGCTAAGCTAGGGAGATAAAGCCAAAAAGGAATATTATGTTAATATTTCTTAAAATATAAAGTATGGATAATTATTTTATCTTCAGTTCCAAAGTTGGGGACAAGTGGGCCAAAGTAGCTCCCAACATGACAAGTTTCAAGTTGGGGACATGCATACATATTGTTGGGACTTAGTTTATTTTTCGACATTCATCCATCATTTTGACCATCATTCCTTCTATCCAGTCAATCATACATGAGCATTCACACACCATTGAGCTATCCTTCATACCATCATCATTGTACCTGAACCTGTTTCCATAGCCATTTTATGTTCGTGTAGCTGGTTAACTTGGGAGCTAGACTAAAGATGTGGGTTGTCAGGCCCGTGGGATATTGAAGAGGCAGGCTGTCAAGCCCATGAGAAATTTCTCTCTAGGTGAGAGAATTGTTGGGAATTGATTCCTGAAGGTGCTAAACTACAGCTACAGGGATCTGAGACTTCCTCTCCGGCTTGTTGCTAAAGCCCGAAAAGGAAGTGGGGCAGTCGAAGGACTGTTGAGCAGAGAAGGGGCACACTTCCTGGGGTGGGATAAGCATGTGGGGAATGAGGGACTGTAGGCTGTTAGTTTGGGTTGACACCTATGACAAAGTCTTTCCTATTGTTCATGAGCCTTTATCTTGGTTAGGAATCCCTTTACCCAGGTGAAGTTTAGTCCCAGGTCGGTGGTGACTCAATGTTGAGAGTGATGAACAATGTGGTCTAAGGCTGGGAGGTTCGTGGAATTTCTGCATGTAGTTGGTGACATTCTTACCAAGATAAGTGACAATTGTGTGATAAATTTACATACAACATTGTTATTTACGTGCTTATTTTTATGGGTTATCATATGTGCAGTTATAACTGTGTTTATTTTATGGGTATTTCCTGTATATGTTGTACGTATATGTTTACTGTTATTTAAGTGTGAATCCGTGCATTTACATATGTATTTGGCTATTTATGTTTTATATATATGGTTCCACAAGAGTTCTGTGTATATATATTTTAAATTGCATGTAGTTAGAAAAATTTATGTGGCATATCTCAGTTGGATACTGGTATGTTATAGTATGTTCCACAAAGAGAACGTAAGAGTTCTTTGGCATAGCGTAGCCCAACATTCATGGACGAGGACATTACATTCGATGTTGATCATGGCGTTGCTTATACTTAGCATTGGTTTTCTACAAAATATCATGGAACTATTGGCATATGTGTTGAATCCATTCAATAAACTTGGTGGCTCTGTCGACCTTAGATTGAACATGGGAAGATTATGTAGATTTTAACCTTGTACAATATTTTACTGCAAATAGATTTTCAATAAAAGAACATAAAAGATACAATGGAAAATATACATATTACGCAAATATTTTTTCTCTGGAAACCCAAACTGGGAAAACTAGCATATTCTATATTCATTCATAGTGATACATTTTTTACAATACAATATACATATATGAGCCAACGAAATCCAAAACCCTAACCCAATGACCTGGATTAGTCAACAACCCTAATTCCTTAACCAGAAATAGAAAACCATCAACAAAAACCATGTGTCGAAAAGATGCTCAACAATGGAAACAAAAATCGAGGCTACATGAAAAACGAGGCAAAAATGTGACACATTTCCCGAGGAAAAACATTCCCGGGGGCGCTACCCTTGAACCCTTGCAACCCCCGCTCAAATAATATAACACATACCCAACATTCTCCCACTTTTTTTTTTCTTTCCATACATGGGGTTACAAGGTTACATAGTCAACAATCCAGGGAAACAATGCCCATGGATCCTCTACACCAAGAGAACTTCTCAGTGCTTACAGATTTTGTTAATGCATCTACAACATTCTTCAAAGTTTCCACCTTCATCAAAAACACTTTCTTTTATTCAACTATGTCTCTCACAAAGTGATATTGAATATCAATATGCTTTGTCTTTGAATGAGAAGTCGGGTTATTCGCAAAAAAATTTGCAGTTTGACTATCACAATCTATCCTTACAACTTGTTGTACCAACCCAATACCTGAAAAAAATATTTGTAACCATAATGCTTCCTTAATTGCATGAGTGGCTACCATGTATTCGACTTATGTATTTGAAAGTGACACTACAACCTGTCTTTTGCTCATCCAACTGATTTCTCCTCCAAATAGGTTAAACACATACCTACTTGTAGATCTCCTATGATCTAGATATCCAGTCTAGTGTGCATCCACACAACCATGTATGTCCAATCCTCGTCTTCCTTAGTAGCACAATCCATAGCTATCAGTGCCATGGAAATACTTGAAAACCATTTTTACTGCTGTCCAATGTTCCTTCCCTGGTTTTGACATATACTTGCTCAAAACTCCCACTGCATGTGTAATGTCCGGTCTAGTATAAACCATTGCATAAATCAAACTACCAATTGCACTCACATATGGAACATGAGACAGGTCCTCCTCCTCTTCCTGTGTCTTGGGACACTGATCGATAGATAAATTTACACCAACATGAATAGGGACCTTGACTGATTTACATTCCCGCATATTAAACCTCTGCAATATTGTCTCGACATATTTTCTCTTATTTAACCAGTGTTTCCTCTTTTTCCGTTCTCTTTTAATTTCCATGCCCAAAATGAAATTTGAAGCACCGAGATCCTTCATGTCATATTTAGAGGACAAATGAGTTTTCACATCCTAGATAATCTCCTTGTTGTTTCCTATCAACAACATGTCATCCAAATACAATACCAAATAAATCAGATGATCATCCCTTAATTTAAAATACACACAATGATCCTCTTTGCTTCTTGTGAAGCCAAGTCCCATCATATAAGTATCAAAATTTTGATACCACATCCTTGGTGATTATTTTAAACCATATAGGTACTTTTTCAGCTTGCATACCAGCTCCTTCTTTCCCTTCACAACAAAGCCTTCTGGCTGCTTCATATAGATTTCTTCTTCCAGATCCCCATGTAGGAATGTTGTCTTCACATCCATTTATTCTACCTCAAAATCAAATGAAACAACAATATTTAACAAAAATATTATAGAAGTTAACTTGGAAACAGGAGAAAAAATATCACCAAAATCAATTACCTCAACCTGGGAATAACCCTTTTCTACTAACTGAGCATTGTATTTCTCCATTTTTCCTTCTGCATTTAGCTTCTTTTTAAATACCCATTTGTTTCCAATGCGATTTCTTCCAGTCGGAAACTCCACTAGATCCCAAGCCTCATTCTTATCCAAGGATTCTATTTCTTCATCCATGGCCTTTTTTCAGAGCTTTCCATCCTCTGAATCCACTGCCTCCTTGACAGTTCTAGGATCATCATCAGTAATAGAGAAATACAAATTTGAATGGAAATCATATGGAGTACACATTTTCGGTAGCCTTATTTCATGAACCGATCTCCTCAATACTGGAGTATGAGGATCTTCTTCTTCTTATTCCTGTTCTTCTATAGAGTCTGATTCATCATCCTTTAAATCAAACTCTATTTTCTCTGGTTCTTCCTTGGTAGGAATTCCTGTTTAAAAACATTCTTCATTTCTATAAATACCACATCTCGTCTATACACAACCTTCTTAGTTTATGGGTTCCAAATATTATAACCTTTGAGACCATTTTTATACCCAATAAATATACACTTTTCAGCTTCTTATCTATCTTACTCATGTTTTCCTTTGGAACATGAACATAGGCCTCACAACCAAATACCTTGAGATCTGTGAGAGAAGGTTTCTTACCAGTCCATACCTCTTGTGGAGTCTTGTCATCCAGCGCTGATGAGGGTGATCTATTGACCAGGTAACATGCAGTACCCACTACCTATGACCATAATTATTTCCCTAACCCAGCACCACTGAGCATGCACCTTTCTTTTTACATCAACGTCTTGTTCATCCTTTCTGCGACTCCATTATGGTGAGGTGTATATGGAGTAGTCTTCTACCTTTCTATACCACACTTCTTATAAAATTATTCAAATTCATTACTGCATAAATATTCACCATTATCTGTCCTCAACACCTTAATTCTTTTCTTGGTTTGATTCTCAACAAGAGCCTTGAACTCTTTAAACCTGTCCAAAACTTCAGATCTCTTCCCGAGGAAATATATCCAAGTATTCCAAGAGAATTCATATATAAATGAGACATAGTACACATATTTTTCCAATGATGGAACCAAAACAGGTCCAAACACATCACTGTGAACTAGCTGTAAAATTCCTTTTACCCTCGTTCTACCAGAGGGAAATTTTACCCGATTCTTCTTCCCATATACACAATGTTCATAGAAATCAAAATCTAGAGATCATTTAGACATACCTTCAACCATACCTTTACCATGTAGTAGTCGAAGACCCTTCTCTCTGATATTCCCCAGTCTTTGATGCCATAATATAACCTTTTCTTGAGAGACTGTAGGAGTTCTTTATTCTTCAAATACAATATAAGGAACAATAGAACTATTAAAACCATCACTAATAGTGATTCTTTTAAGATTATATAGAGATCCAAATCGAAATCCCTTCAAAAACACCATTGCTCCTCGAATCATCTTACAGGTTTCCTTTTCAAATATTGTTTTTACCCCTACATCATCCATGTTTCTTACAAAAATCAAATTTCTGGCCAAATCTGGGATGTGCAGAACACTAGGTAGTGTGCTAATCCTTCCATCTATGAGCCTCAACTTGAATTTTCGTCGTCCCATGATTCTGGTTGTTGAGTCATCACCTAGAAAAACATTACCTCCATCATACCTTTCATATTCACATAACCATTCCTTGTGGGGAGTCATATGAAAGGATGCACCTAAGTCAACCAACCATGCCTCATGATCTGCATGTGTGCTTGAAGAATCCAAGTACACATCCCCTTCTTCTTCCTTGGAGGTATTTTCTTCTGTAGAATGAGCTTCTTCAAATCCCTTATTTTTCTCAATTTTGGATCTACACTGCTTCTTGTAGTGCCCTTCTTTTCCACATATCCAGCATACCTTTACAATTTTTTTGGAAGATTTATATCTACACTTAGAATTAGATCTCCCACTTGAGGAATTATATCTATTTCTTTCTCGGGGGCATCCTCTTGAAAATAATGCATTTGTGCTCTATCCTTCCATGTTCTTCTGTTTCATCTCCTTAGAGAATAAGGATGAGACCAATTCATCAAACTTCAAGGTAGTTATATTACTACCTATGGCCACAACCAGACTATCCCACTAGTCTGGTAAATAGAACATTAAACTGATACACTTATCTTCATCTGAAATTTTAATCTCAAAGAATACTAACTGACTTAACACAGTATTGAAGGCATTCAAACTCTCTTCCACCGAGTCGCCATATCAAATCCTCAGGTTATACAACTTCTTTCTCAGGAAAAAGTTTATTTACTAGGGACTTAGACCGATACAACTTCCCCAACTTATCCCATAAATATTTGGTTGTATCTTCCTCTGACACATTTAGTAACACTGAATCTGAGAGACACAGTCGAATTGTGCTCTTCACCTTCTGATCCAACTTTTTACAGTCATATGCTAAAGTTCTTGTAGGTGCAGTACTTGGATCCACCGCTATTCATTGATATCTATCCACCAATAGATCCTCCATCTTGAGATTCCACAACTCAAAATGTTTCCTATTAAACTTATCGATCTCCATTTTCGAACTGCTCTGCATTTATTTTGACCTGAAAAATCAATACCATAGATCTCCCACTGTAACAAGGCTTATAACAGTCCCAAGACAAACCCTTGACCACAAAGGCGTCCCCCTGAAGCCAAACTGGCTCTGATACCAAAAGTAGATTTTGACCTTGTACAATATTTAACTGCAAATATATTTTCAATAAAAGAACATAAAACATACAGTGGAAAATAAACACATTACACATAGATTTTTCCCCTCGAAACCCAAACCGGGAAAACCAACATATTCTATATTCATTCATAGTGATACATTGTTTACAATACAATATACATATAGGGGCCAACAACATCCAAAAATCTAACCCAATGACATGGATTAGTCAACGACCATAATTCCTTAAATGGAAATAGAAAACCATCGACAAAAACCATGTGCCGAAAAATTTCCCAACAATGGACATGAAAATCAAGGTGACACGAAAAACGAGGCAAAAATGCGACACATTTCCTGAGGAAAAAACATTTTATTGGGGAAGCTACCCCCGAACCCCCGCACAGGGGGATATCGCCCCCCTGCAACCCCATCAAACCCATTTGCAAAAAATATAAGATACTAAATCTAGTCATGCAAAGAATATAACACATACCCAACAAATTCTTCATGTGGGGTCTTAAGGGGTAATGCGACATCAATGGGATCCAATGGTTGAAATCTCAACCTTACCTGGAAGAGGTTGTGGTCGATCAAGCTATGGAGAGATATGTTATAGCTATATTGAACACAGGGGAGACTCTCATCCAATGTGCGTGGATTCTTGGAGTTGTATAGGTGCAAGATATACACGATCATCCTACTGACAAGCTCTGTCTAGCCATTAGTTTGGGGGTGGAAGGCAATGGATTTGGTGAGCCTGGTGTCCAGCAGTGACTAGAGGCTTGACCAAAATGTGTTTAGGAACTTGTTGTCATGATCTATGATGATGGTATGAGATATCCCAAAATGGACCCACACTCATTCAAAGAATATCTTTGTAATGGACTGCGCGGTGATACTCTTCTTGTAGGCTGTTAGAATGGCCATCTTAGAAAATCGATTAACCACCACAAAACACAAGAATTTTCCCTGCTTGGTTGAATGAAGGCTATACATGTAGTCCATAGAGATGGAATCCTAGGGTCTATCGAGAGTAGGGAGAGGGGCGTACAAGCCTTGCTTCTTAATGGTTGGTTTGGAAATAATGAAAGCATTGAAAGACCGAATCTACTTTCCAAATTCCTGTTGAAGTTTCAAACAATAGAAATACTTCTGCAACACTACCACTCTCTTTTCCACAATTAAGTGTCATGCCTCCTCTATAGTGAGCTTCCCAAATCAACTTCGCTCTCTCCCTTGAAGGAACAAAAAAATGGCCGAGATGGCATAACAACCCATCCCGAAGATGAAAGTCAATGACAGGCATGCCTGCGCTTAGCATCTGGTAAGTGGTAGTGAAGTCAGGATCACTCTCTTAGATTTGGGGCCACTTCGAGGCCTCACATCTACAAGATTAGAGCATTGTGGTTAATTATACAACTGGAGCTAGAATGAGGCAGTTAATGATTTGATTGGTGCTCCTTGTCTTATATGTGATGGTGAGATGAAACTGCTGCAAGTATTTGGACCAATTTTTATGGCACTCATTTTGCAATTTTCCTTGTGTCTGCATGAACTACAGAGGCTTGTGATCACTGTGGATGACTGTCTCCTTCTCGAGAATGTAATGCTTCCATTGGTGACAAGCTTGTACAATGGAATACATTTTTTTGTCATAAGTGGGGTAATTATGGACTTCATTTGATAATGTCTCACTATGATAGGCCACTGGATGAATGTGCTAAGTGAGAAATGCACCCACAACATAATTGGAAGCATCTATCTCAATATCAAAAGGTTGTTTCATATTGGGTAACGAGAGCATCGAGGCTGAGCACAAAAAATGTTTTTGATCATCAAATTCTTTATGTTGCAACTGTACCCACACAAATTTTGTTTTTACACCACCCTTGGTCACTTGGACGAGGGTCCATATGATATGGGAGAATCCCAACACGAACCTACGATAGAAATTGAAAATTCCCAAGAAACTTCGAAGCTCGGTAATTGTGGTTGGGGCTGGCCAGTCACGAATTACCTAGATATTGGCTAGATCCATGTGCAGACCATGCTCATCAACAATGTATCCTTGGTATTGGACCCTGCTCATATCGAAGGATCATTTTTCCAAGTTAGCATATAACTTGTGTTGTCAAAGAGTGTGAAGTACCTACTGAATATGCTACAAGTGTTCCTCCCAATTCTTTTTGAAGATGAGTATATCATCCATATATACCACCACAAAAGAATTGGTGAAAGGCTACAAGATATCATCCATCAACCTCATGCAAGTGGCTAGAGTGTTCATCAAACCAAAGGGCATTACCAACCATTCAAAAAGACCCTCTTTGGACTTGAAATCAATCTTCCATACATCAATTTGTTCTATTAGGACCTGGTGGTATTCAGACTTTAGGTCAATCTTATTGAAGCACTTGGATCCCTTGCAATGGTCATAAAAGGTCATTAATTTAGGGAATTAGTTATCGGTTCCTGATTGTGGTTTTTTTAGGGCTCTGTAATCAATTCATAGTTGTTAGGTCCCGCATTTATTATACATGAGTACACTTTCACTTTTGCAGGGTGAGGTTCTTGGTTGGATGTTCCCCTTTTCGAGAAAATCTTGGATCTGGAACTTGATTTCCTCATTTTTCATAAGAGAGCGATGATAGACTGACCCATTGGGTAGAGGTGTGTCAGGGGTCATATTGATTGAATGCTTGACCTGATAGTGTAGAGGTGCGCCAATGGGTGAGGAGAATATGTATTTGTATTCCTCCAAAACCTTGTCCACCTTCGTTTGTTTCATGGAGAGGCCCTGTGCGGAGGCCATGGATGTGGTTGCGACCTTTTTTTTTAAATTTCCGAGAGAATCATAAATAAGAAAAATTTCCCAATCTATGAAATGACCTTCCTCCACTGCTTAGGAGAGATCAAATAAATTGTGATAGGTAGATATACCTCTGGTATCCTGTACAGTTGTCTAGCCAAAGTAATAATAATACCACGAGGTCTAGACTCATATACAACATGACATTTCCACTGGTAAGGTTGGCCTAAAATAACATAACAGACTTTAAAGGGGAAATATCACACAATACCTCATCCTTAAAGGGCTTGATGTCATAGGGTAGGCGACATTGTTGGATGATGCAAAGGTATCTCCCTTGGCAGAGCCACCCCATGGGGTAAGGTTACAGTTGTGGTGTTGTTGGTGTTAGCACTGAGAGTCACCCTCAGATTGTGGGAGGATAAGCCCAGTACCCATCAGAGTTTTTGGTGGATGTTGGTTTTATATGAGTGGAGGTCAATGGACAAAACTCAAAATATGAATGATGTTCAACACAAAACTGGACAAGAAATGCATAGGGAAGTGAGGGCCACATTAACTTCAGTTAGTGAATTGATTTTAAATGTGAGTAGAGGTAAGCCTTAGTGAGAAAAAATAACAATACTATTATGGGCATCGGGATTTCAAGCAACTTGGAGAAGAAAAAATCAGACTCAATATCACTCTTAAGCTCAAGCTTTAGAGAATAAAAGATGTCCAAACAACACAGTCATAACAACACAATGATCAAACCTACATCATGATGCAGATACAACAACTCGACTGGATCCTCCATGTCCGAGCCATTCAATGTAAGAGGGAAAATGATAACAATGAAGCCGACTAAAACCCATCACGATACCACTGTAATCAAACCTACATTACAACAACATAACAACCCTCGATTGGATCCTCCATGCCTGAGTGTTTTAGCATAGTTTTTACCGAGAGATGAAAATAGGGTGACTTCTATTAATCTGAAAGTCTCAAATTTGATACATAACCAGAGAATAGTTTTGGCATAAAAACATTACAAAAAATAGGGATCTCCGCTCAACCAGTTGACCAGACTGACCAAATATCAAAACTAACTAATTATACTCAAAAAAATTCACCACTACCAGGAGCACGATCAGGCCCCTGCATTCAAGGCTTTCCGTCTGCATCTTCTCTATCAGACTGACTAGGCATTATTCTGTCAGACACGAGCTCAGATCAACATGGGTTTTGCAGGAAAATATTCTCATAGGAGTACCACAGGCTGATGGTTCAGTCCCCATGGCCAGAGTGAGCCGAGGTTTCAACCACCACTCCTTTTTTCATTAACTACCTTCATCGGGATCAAGAGGAGGCTTAACACCTAGGGATATTCCATGTGATGCTAGTGGCTCTTCGAGTCAACCCAACACCTTGAAACCATGATAATCTCATTCTGTGACTAACACGAGCGTTTTTCAACCCTTGATGCAGATCTTGTGAAACATGAACCCTTTCCTTTGCACTCCCAAGGATTCTTGTGTCGACTTTTTCTCCACTGCATTTCCTGCATGTGACCTCGAGCCATGACCCGACGCTCATCTCTAAAGGCACTTCGAGATTTATCCCTTTGGATATTTTCACAACACTTAGACCAAAGACTTCCAAATGCCTGCTTTGACGAAATCACCTAACTCCGATTGATGGTTGGATCTGCTTTGCATTCGACAGCTGTGATTTCTTCCTTGGAACCCCGAGCTACCAGCTCCACGTGACAAGCACTCACCTTTCTTTATGGACCCGCTTTCCATATGACCACAGGCTATGACCATGGGCCCAAACTCCGTGCTCCGAAAACTTGCACCGTGCTCCATGTTAAAACCTCTTATTCGCGAAACCGCGAATCCAGTGATATGGCACCGCTTGCCCTTTTGGATCGGACGATCCATATCTATTTCTCACTTCACACTTTTCTAAATCTGCGCCCTGCCCCTAGCCAATCCTTTGAACTACAAACTCATGAAGACGCCTATTTGTCACCACGTGCTCCTATGGGTCTGCAACCACGATCTCTTTGTATTTTTCACCTTCGAAAAACTTTAACATAACCCACTCCACAACTCTTGATCTCTAGAATGTGAATGGTCTCCGCATACGGAGATCGACAGTCCTTATTGACTGATGATCAATGACTTAGATCATACCTTTACTCTACTTCAGAACTTTGGGCCTTGGCACCTCGACACTTCGACACTTCGACGCTTTGGGCCTTCAGGACTTGGGAAAATTGCGCATCCCTTACTTCGGTTTTCTCGAAATGACTTTCTTTGCAGCTCGGATTTGGCGCCACGGGTCCTGTGGGATTGGACGACCCATGCTAATTTCGGGTTTCAAAACTTCGGACCTTTGAAGAAAAACTTTAACAACATTTCGAACTCCCGATTCCACCGATAATCTTCCATTGTTGATCTCTCCCAATAATATCCATGGCCCAAATTTAATCATTGCTTGACCTTTGATCTCAGGATTTTTCTCTGGCACTAATCTTTGAGAAACTTTCGGATTCCGAACACCCGTGAACTGCCGATATGAACTCCAAATGGAATCCCAGCTGTTGGGAGTTGAACTCACCTGTTTGCTTGATTCAAGTCTGGAACGGGTCGCTCTAAGTGTTGCACCTTGAGGTCGCAAATGCAGCTTGTATAAACAAAGACTTGGACAACTGGTTGGGGGCTTGGAAAGACAAAGGACGAGTGACTGAGACAAAGAGGAAAGTGATCAAACTTAGATAAAACAAAAAATCTTAGGGTTGAGACTTTTTAGGTAAGACAACAAGGAAAAACGGTTCGTTCAAATGAACGAGGGAAAACAAAGAAAAAATTACAAACCAAAGGGGGAAAACTTAAGATTTGGTCTACGAAAAGGAGAGAGACAGGGAAAAATTATAGACTTAGGTAGAAACCACAAACCCACAAGACTCTGATGAGTTCATGTAATAACATTTGGCTCCACAGGGGATGGCATGATCCCTGCGAGCTGCCAAGAACGCGCAACTCCAGTGCCTTAGCTTTGGGTTATGGGGTCTCTTATTGAAAACAAAAAACTAAAAATCTAAACAAAACATGAGTGGTATTTATAGTGGTGTAACGCCAGTTACAGGCTAAACAAAATATTTCTTCAAAAAATGCCCATTGACAGGGCCACGTAAAACCTCAGAATCCTCCAAATTCTACAACTTATAAGTGTTATTTGGAAATATCTCAGAAATTTTGAAGGGACCAATCCACAAGGCCTCAAATTTTCCATGTTTGCCTTTCTCTTGTTTGGGGGCATCCCACTTGAGCACTGGATCCCCCAACTAGAAATATTCCTTGCTTGCACTCTTGTAAAAGGCTCGTTTTATTTTCTTTTGATGGTCATGTGTTTTATCAAGCAACTTCTCCTTGGTCTGCTAGACTTATACCAACTGCAGTATCCTCCTGACCATGTCATCAGGTTCTACTTGGTAGTCCTAGAGGAACTTCGCCACAGGCAAAGCAAGTTGAGCAAGAAAGATTGCCTCAACGCCATACACCAGCTGGAAAGGAGAAATGCCCAGTGATATTTTTGTGGTAACTCTATCAGCCCATAATCCAAACTTCAACTTTGAATCCCAGGATTTCTTGTTGTCTTCTAACAAATTCTTGATGATATTTATGAGGCTCTTGTTAGAAGACTCTACTAAGCCATTTCCCTGAGGGTAGAAGGGATTATAATGGACTAGTGTAATCCCATACTGCTCATAGAAATTAAATAATGGCTCAGCCCTGAAAGAGGCAACATTCTCTGTAACGATCATGCTTGGACAACCAAATTTGGACATGATGTATTTAAGGAAATTTATGATTACCTTGTGGGAGGCACTCCTTGTGGGGATGGATTCTATCCATTTGGTAAAATAATCAGTGGCAGTCAAAATCCACCTATGCTGGCCACTTAAGGCTGGGTGTATTTTCCCAATGAAGTCAAGACCCCACTGCTGAAAAGGTCCAGAAACTATTATAGGCTTCAATGGAAAAGATCTGAGCTACTGCTTTCCAACAAAATTTTGACACTTGTTGCAGGCTCTGATCTTTGCACAAACATCAGTGAAAAGGCTAGGCCAAAAGTACTTAGCTCTGAGGATCTTGTAAGCTGTGGTCCTCCAAAAATGATGTCCCCCACATGAGTTTTCATGAAAATCAATCATAGCCTTTTGAGATTCTTGTGGGTATAGACACCTCAATAGAACTCCCTGAGGATCCTTCCAGTACAAAATTTGATCAATGATACAATACTTGATTTCTTTGAGTTTCAAAGCTCTCACCTCTTTTTTGTCCAAACCATCAGGAGGCCTCAACTTGTGCAGAAAGTATATGATATCTTTATACCAGGTGCATTCTGCTAAGTTGGGGCTGACATGAGAGTCTTCACCAACAATATCAACTTGCTGACTTTCTGAGTCTACATTCATGATATTGACCCCCAATGCCTTGCAATTTGATTCAACCAATAACCTAGCTAAACGTTGGCATTTCACCAATTTGGTGGGTTTGATTTCTAGGTCAAACTCTAAAATTTTGGCAATCCACTTGCTCCTTTTCCCATCTATATCAGACTGGATCAATATCTCCTTTACTGAGGCTGAGGGGACATATGCAATGATCTTTGAGTGCATAATATATATTCTTAAATCCTTGAGGGCTTTCACCAAAGCATAAGCTTGCTTCTCCATGATATCATATCTTTCTTTTGCATCTTTCTTTTGCATCCCTCAGTGCTCTGCTGAAAAGGAAATAGGCTTCTCTAACCCCTATGCATCTCTTTGTAACAAAACAACATCCATCGTATCAGATGAAGCGAAGGAAAAAACCATAAATTCCTTGGAATAGTCTGGGCTGATGAGCACAGGTGATTCAGTCAATGCCCTCTTGATTTGGTTGAAAGAATCTCTAGACTCAATAGTCCATTTCACTTCATTCCCCTTCCTAAGCATGGATGTAATGTATTTAACCAATTCAACAAAATTAGAAATGAACCTCCTTAGAAAGTTGATTTTACCCAAGAAATATTGAACCTCTTTCTTGTATCTGGGAAATGACAGGGACTGGATGGCCTCCACTCTGCTTGGATCAATCATGACCCCTTCATCTGACACAATATGCCCCAACAATTTTTCCTCTTGCATGCAAAATAAAGACTTCTTGGGATTTAGGGAGAGACCAAACCTTTTGCACTTCAGGAAAACCTTCCTCAGATGATAACAATGCTCTTTATCAAACCTGGAGAATATTGTGATGTCATTTAGATAGATGAATACAAATCTATCCTTTTCCCCAATGAAGGCGATGTCCATAGCTCGCTGGAAGGTTGCTCCCGTTGTTTTTGGGAAATAATACCCTACAGACTAACAAGCTAGGGCTGAACTTGTACGCAGATCATGACCTTAAAGAAATCACTTTTAACCTATCATCCCAAAAAACTCAAACCCCTTTTTCACACACAAGCATGGAAAAAAACCTACCAACCTTTTTACTGACGTTTGGTGTAGATCCTCCGTTGCACTTTATCCGCTTGCTTGCACTGCTCCTTTCAAAGACAATCCTTCAATCAAGACAAAACACTATGCATGCATGCTATTTTTCTACCTGGGGGTTAGAGATTAAGCATAAATCAAATAAAATATATCAAACTCGTGCATTGGGACGGGAAAAGTATTCTTTTATTAATTCCAAGATGAATCAACTTACAATAATGATAGAGACCGACCACCGTTCCGCGATCCTGATCCTGGGCTCCTCCTCTTCTTTGTCCTCCAACTGCTTTGCTTGAATTCTCCTTAAGCTTGAGGAAAGGCTAAAGGGTTGGGGCAAATGGATTCGGAAATTGGGTAGAGTTTCTTTGCTATCTTTTTCCTCCTCCAAATAGTACCCCTACCCCTTCTTTTATAGGCTTAGAAGGAGCTAGGGTTTTGGACGAACTCTCGGCCATGCATGCCCGGGAGTTTCAATTAACTGACCCATAGCTTTTTGTCCCGTCGACAACTTTCCTATTTTTGTGTTTTGTTAGGTAAACGCGGGCTGTAGTGGGCCTGCTAGCATTTGCACATGGGATGTAGTGGGCCTGCTAGCATTTTCTTTTGGATAAACGCAGGTTGTAGTGGGCCTGCTAGCGTTTACTTTTTTAAAAATGGAGTTTTTAGAAGAGTTGTTCAGTAGTTTTTTGGCAAAGAAGGGATATGAGTTGGCCTGATGGTAGGTAAGCAAGTATGGTGCAATTTAGGGTTATAACAGATGCCCCCTAATGTGTGAGGTCAGAAGAGCATCTTATGGCCAAAATACATTACCAATTCTTTACCAATCTGTACTGATATGCTGAATGAGTGAGCCCAAGAACCAGGAATTAGGAGGTGCCGTCTGCAAAATAACAAATGTCTCACCGAGGCGGGTATACCCATGCTCAGAATGAAATAGAACCATGGATACCAATCAAATAAACTGTAGATCCATGTCAAATAACTATAAAGAGTAGCCGCGAATAATACACAGTGGAGCTACATCCCGAAATCAGAAAGATATACATATAAAGTATCCATCTCCCAGAAGCTGATTTGGCCTGATGGCTGTACTTCAGAGTGCGAGCAACAACTTCAAAATCTTCTAAACTTGGGTAGGAGTGTAATATGAGTGTATGACTACACTACCCAGAGGTCTTCGATGGCTCGTCAGTTATGGACTTGATAAACTTGATGATCGGACTGAAGGCTTCAGTGATTTCAAACAAAGACTTGATTGGACGTTCAGGATGGCTGGGTATGCGGACAAGAGACATAATGCAGAGGGGCCAACTCAGGTGTAGTAACAAACTTCCCTTGGACAATAGCACGACAAGTGATAAGACTCAGGCAACATATCTGTTAATCATAAGTCTACGAAGCAGGCGGCAACGCAAACTCTCCATATGTTCGGAAGAGTAACCAAATGGTGGAGGACACAACTCTTTATAACGAGCAAAGCTTCCTAAGGTCGTACTACATCCCATAGTCTGGTCATCAAACAGACAGATGTGCTTTATCCAAGGGCAACTCATTATGATGCCAATAAAGAAAATACTTTTCCCATCCTCTTTTTGGGGTATATTTGATTTTTTTGTTCTTTTTGATGATTTTGAAAAATAATAAAGGAATATTATGTTACAATGGAGGAATGAGTAATGAAAACATACAAGCTCAAGGCACAAGGAAAAGAATGATGTTCTAGGGAAATGATACTCGGGAAAAATCCTCCAGCGGCCAAAGGTGTTAAGACGCAGAAGCAAACTGTTACAAGGATGATGGGTAAGATATGCAAATGCAGTTGATAGAACACACAATGGTAACGTCCTTCGATGTAAGTTTAACAAGCCCAAAGAAGGGAAGCTCGGTGGTTTTTCATATTTAGAGAGTCTGAAAAAGCATAAAAGGAAACTCCATTGGGGTACCTTTTTCGACAGTAGTCTAGTCGGTTCGAAAAAAGGGGTAAACTAGCACCGATTAGACGTCAATTCAAAACCATTTTAATGAGTGTGAAAAGGACAAGATCACTCGACTATTTTTTCACTTTTAAGGAGTCTGAAAAAAGCTTAACTATGGACTCCGTCAGGAATTTTCTTCTGGACCATTTTAACGAGTGTGAAAGAATAAGGTCACTCAACGATCTTTTCAATTTCAGGGAGTCTGAAAAGAGCTTAACTATGGACTCCGAGGGGGTTTCTTTTTCATAAATTTAGTCCCTCAGGCCCGAAAAAGGGATAAAATTATACCCGAGGATACTCTTCTAAAGAATGGGAATTCAATAGAGTATTCCTTTGTTCGTATAGTTGGTCGTCCGGACCAAAAAAGGGGTAAACTACCACCGGACAGACGTGACTTCAAATTTCAATTTAACAAGTGTGAAAGGTCACAAGATCGCTCGGAAATATTTTCATTTTTAGAGGGTCTGAAAAGGGCTTAAAAGGAGACCCGTTTAAGGAATGTTCTTCTAGACCAATTTAACGAGTGTGAAGAAACAAGGTCACTCAACAATCTTTTCATCTTTAAGGAGTCTGAAAAGGGCTTAAAGGAGACTCTATAATGGTTACTTTTCTCAGTTAATTCGAACGAGATCGAAAAGCATAAATGCAGTCTCGCTAGATGTTGCTTTCAGATCTCAAAGCGAGCTTGAAAAACAACAAAGTTAGCTCATGATAGACTCTTTGTGGGTCGATTCCTGACATCTCCTCGGGGGCGCTGTATGCTCCAACAAAAACATTGTCTATGATGCCAGGGGTTTTGGAGATATTGATAGGTATCGTTTCAGAAATGGTTGCCATATTACCCTCAACATAGATCTTCTGTGTAGCTAAGGGATTGGTATGACAAGACCTATCTCCAATCATAGTCACGGTGAATTCTCCTACTTTGATTCGGCTTAACTTTGGGAGGAAATATGATCTGTGATGAAGATCTTCCCAAGGTTTGTCTCGACTAGTCATTGCTTCGATTACTGCTTTGTCAGAAGGCAAGACTAAGTCTAACGAATCGGTGGTAGCAAGAGAACCCTGAGCCCAAATAGGCTCTAGAAGTGGATCCAACTCTTGTGCGAGAGTCAGATCAGGGTTAGCTGAATCTTGCTCGACTAAAGAGTATGCTACTTCAGCAGCCGACAAGGGCATGGACATGCCGGAGTTCCCTGTCTCATCCATCATGGATGATGGGGAAGGAAGAATCCACGGATCCTCAAAGTAAGTCGTGCGGAACGATGAAATGTGAAAAATCTCAGCCTTGTGGTGATTCAATATAAACTTGACATCGTTATGAGGAGGTGGGTAATCAAAGGCACCCATCAAGGATGGGCACAAACCAACTCCTACGTTAACGACACCGGGCTGAGGATTATCAATCATGGGAACTGTGGATGCCCCCAAAGCTGGGTCAAGTCTAGAGAAGGACAATTGATCAATGGTCACTATCCGACCCTCGTGTGGAAACAACAAGACTCGAAAAACTGTAGCGACCATAGCTTGCATAGCATAAGTCCAACTCCGACCCAACAAGAGATTATAGTCGAGGGGGGCATCGACTACCTCTACTTCAATGCACACGTTCTTTCTTCCTAACTACACAGGGAAAGAAGGAATGATTCCATGTGGTTAGAAAGAATGACCATCGAACGCAGTGAGGAGAGAAGGTGATGGAGACAAAGTGGGCTGACCAATGGCTTTCCAACATGCTAACGACATAACGCAAGTCGAAGCGCCCTCGTCGACCACTGTGCGAAAGATATTCTGTGTAAAAGTTTTCGTGGGATGAGACACTACTATCTGAAATGTGACGTGGTAAGGCAGACGAGGTTTTAAGTTGGTCGTATCTAACATGATGGTACCCGGGTTACAAGTCTCAGTAGAGCCTAAAGCAGTCAACAAGGATTTTCTCTGAGCAGGGCAACTTTGGAGGACCTCGAAAGAGGACATTGCACAAGGGGTTTGGGATAAATCTTCCACCACAGAGTAATTCTGGGCGGCCCTTGCGTTTGGATTGTGAGAAGCTTTCTTAAATGCACTTTTTGGAATGCGTGTCATTGTTTCACCCAACGTCTTCTCGATCTGTAGAGGAAGAGATGGGAGTTCGGATTCTTTTCCCTTCTTAGAGGCACTTGGTTTACTATAGTCGTGCGCTCTAGTCGTTATTAAAGCATCACCCCTAACCATATATACGTTCGCAGAAGAGGAATTATTTGGAGGAGGGAAGGTTTCCTGGCTGCCCCCTTCGGCACTTGCAGAGGCTTGAGTTAAATTTTTCCCATGCTGAAAGGGATTAGTCAACATGGCTTGCTGTTGCTGTGTGACAAACTTTTGGGCCTTTGCAAGTCGAGGACATAGATGGGTCGGGTGGTCTTCCGCACACAAGTTGCACGGATACCTTGCCTTTCATTTTTCCGTGGTGCCCTCACCAGCATTATCAGTGGTTTTTTTATCCCCCTTACCCTTCTTGCGTTGTTTTTTCTTTCCCTCAGGCTGCTGGGTGGCCTTTGGGTTAGTCATCTGTACGGAGTGTACTTCCGGCGTTTGGGTAGGAGGAGCAGCTAAAGCAGTAGTCTGGCTGGCCGCTGATTGTTGTATAGATAACTATTGCAATTGTTTAGTCAATTTCTCAGCGGGCTTAGTTTGTGCGGAACCAACAATACCATTGGCATGTGGTCCAGCTCTCTATCTAGTTTTGTCCAGTATCGATCGTGGTTCATCCGGTAGGATGTTGTATAAAAAACTAGACTGAGAATAGATAAGCTCAAATTGTTGAGCCCTCATGATGGCATCTTCTTCGGAGAAAACCCCAGAAGTTGCAACGTCTTTGGATAATTGTGGTACTAAAGACTTAAGGAACCACTCAAGCAGGAATGCTGGTGGAACTGGTACTTTGATTAGACTCTTTCGGTGTCTCCATTCTCAGATATGATCAGAGATATGGTCCGCTGTCATCTGTTCGAAATTGGCAAGCAATTATGTGCCCGCGTCGTATCTCATAGGTAACTGGAAATGGTTAAGGAAGGCCATAGCCAGTTTGCCAAAAGAAGAATATCGTGAGCGATCAAGCTCGATGTACCATTTCATGACACTCCCAATAAGAGTGCGTTGAAACAATCGCAACTGGACGGAGTCATCTTTCAGTGAGTTAGATGAACACCAGAGATTGAAAGTAGTCACGTGATCACCTGGATTTTCGTTAGGCTTGGCCTCGAACTTTGGAATGTTCGAAGGCAACTTTGTTGGCATAGGAGGCCAACGTGGATCATGACAAATAGGATCATTTAACAACCGTGTCAAATCTGGAAAGTGTAACGTCGCCAAGAATGGTAGTTTGGGTTGCTGCTGATAGCCTGGAAAAAAGGGTCTTGGAGTTTGAATGGCACCAGGTTGCCAGGAAAAGTTTGGCTGCTGGCCCGGATTCTGGTAGAAACCATGGCCCTGACCAGCGTAAGGATTTTGCATCTGTGCAGACATCATTGGATGATTCCCCATAAAGGACATAGGATGTTGGGCATTCATCGTGTTTGACGGACTTTGGGAAGGATTAATCCATGCCGGTCCTGCTGGGATAGGCATAGAAGTCTGTCCGGGGTTCCATTGACTGTGGAAAGAATTACCCCAGAACGACATTCCAGATGAGGGAATGGATCCTTGTCTTGAGTTCCAAGGTCCTGGTATATGTGCCCCTGACGCAGGAACAGTTCCCTGCGTCGGAGTAGACTGTCCAAATATGGGAATGCCCCCAGATGGGAAAGCAGTGGATGCGAAAGTGTTGTTACCAAACGTCCCGTTCCAAACAAATGGTGACAAACCTACCGGTAGAGTTTGCGCAGGTGTTCCTTGACTCCCGACTCCAAATGAACTCGTGTGTGCAGGCTGCCCGGTGGACTGCTGATGCAATTCACCAAGTGAAGGGGACGAAGGAGAGATATGACCTCCAGCGTAAGGAAAAGCATTGAAAGGGACAGGAATGCCCCCAAGTTGACCTTGCAGAGGAGCGTTAGAGCTCTCTGCCCCTAGACCCAAAGCCTGTAAAGTGGAGGAAGTGAGTGCAAGACTTGTACCTGAACTGGGCATACCATATGAAAACGGAGGGCCTGTCGCACTAGGTGTGAAGGGAGGTGTGGCCACCGTGATAGATGGGGTCGGTCCGCTGTGCGACGTAGTTGCGGCCAAGACCATGGTGGCCCGAAACGTCGACAAGGGAAAGTTAGGAGAATCTTCTCCTGTGGTAACAATGGTGGTGGGAATGGAAGAATTCCCAGAGGAAGTAACAACATTTGTTGCCATAGCTATGTGAGGCACTGACAGGCGTTCGTAAAATTTAATTGGCACAATTACTTGCGGCCAAGTATCAGTGGTTGGGGTTTCAACCAAACCAAGATTGGTGGTTGATTCCTCCGGGAGTTGTTCGGGCTCAATGGTTTGTAACCCGGTTGCTTCAAAAGAACCTTGTTGGTCTAACTTCCACCTCAAAGGTTGCGGGGGTGGCTCCAATATAACCGACGACAGGCCCAGAAGCCTTTGTGACCGACGAAGCTCTGAATCCTCCACTGTGTGAGAAGATCCATGACACGCTAAGGTATTATACACGTTCAAACAATAACACACACTAAAAAGAAGCCCCTATGAGATAAGACAAGAAATCTCTAACTATTTTGAAGAACAGTTACAACAGCCAACACTAGAGCAACTTACCGGTGCAAGTGCAACTTGAATACGGAAGCACCCTCCGGGTATACTCTGCAAAGTGTGGCTTGATGTCTATCCTAGGTACCATGGTATACCCCCGTAGTCACCTGTGTATGTCCCTAGAAAAGATTGGCAACTAGTTTTCCAGCACGCGAACAGTCACCATGCGGGTACAGTCGATAGTCGGGTAGACCACAATGAGCAGGGTATCAAGCCCGAAACCTGTCAAGGGTATCGAGAGAAAATGGTCTGGAAGACGACTGAGGAACTCGAACGGATTCGAGACCCACGAAGCCCCGTGGCAAATGCAAACGACGAAATCCCTCAACAAATCCTCGATATGTGTTCTCCACTATGCTTGGTCCGACTTTGGAGGGGTTATCTCCGCTACCTTTCCTTACGCGACCTCATGTTTATCCCCTGTGTTAGAGGGGGGTCCAAGATAACTTCCACGTAACTGGACTTCTACACTCCCTATCACAGACTCCAATGTTTGGTTTGAGTGGCCTTGGAGAGTTTACTCTCCAACCTATTCCAAGGCCCTAGTCCTGAGCTAGTATATGAACCCTACAAACAAAAAGTTTAATAGTTTTTAATTAGCGTTGCTTTTATGGGATTTTTAACGTCACAAGGTATGAAGGTGAAACTGATGGTGTGTACAGACTCAAAGCAAAATGAATAAGAAATACTTGGAAACAAAAACTTTTACAAAAATGAAAAAATCAACAACTTTTCACAAAGAAAGACTTCTTTTTCTTTTCGAATTTTCTAAGATTTCATGTAGCAAACATAAAGGAATTTCACTCAATCTGCGAGCTACTTATGCTCTAAATGCGCTGCAAAAACTTATGAAAAAAGACTTCTTCCTAGCTATTGATGTAGCAGCACAATCTTCAAACAAAGAAGAAAATGAAAAAGAGATATATATTTTTTTTATTTAAGTGCTAAATGAAGCAACAGAGGGAAAATGCCGACAAGCACAAAACCAAGAAAACAAAATAAAATTCTGGCTTAAAGCGCAGATCGCAAAGAACCAAAGCAAAGACACACAATGGAAATCAAGAAAGCACCGACTCTTATGCTTGTCTAAAAACCATAAAACACAATTTTTCTTTTTTTTATCTTTTCTATCAATCATCAACTAAGAGAAAACATGCTAAGGATAAGAGGCCCTAACCTACTGACTATGCCACCCTAGACTCAAACCCCTGAGAGGAAAAACTTCTCACCACAAGATGGGATGACTGCCCCACCCTGAGTGAAAAGCAACCTGACAAGCCCGCGACTGTCACTGGAACAACACGCGTGCAAACGTGTGCTGAGCTATAACTGAGCGCGGGTACCCGTGGGCTGAACTGATACAGGCCGCGTGTATGTGAAAAATCCAAGACAAAACTAACCACAGACAACCCAGACCTAGAAGAGGCCTCCGTTATTGACAACCAGGTTCTCTTGAAGGCTTGGATGCTTTCTCTTACAGAAAAAAAAAAAAAAATTGTAAAAAATTAAGAAATGCAATAAAGAAGACTGAGACAAGACTGTGAACCAGCAGGACCCAGACATGATCCAGAAAGCCCCCTGAGAATGTGAAATTCTGACAGGGAAGAGGAGACTACCTCTTAAGCTCTCTGAGTCCTACACGCTACTGAAACCTCTACAACAAGCGTTCAAACGCGGGCTGTAGAAGGTTAGGGCGCGGGTTACACGCGTGCAGGCCTTCTACAGGCCGTGTGTACCTCTGTGTGTCCCGATAATAAATGTCAAGCAATAGTCAAGGAAAAACTGGCCACGTGCTAGCTCTGACCTAACAGAGAACAACCACACAAAGAAACATAAAATCTAATCCTTTAAACTACCCAAAAACCTTACTTAAATCCAGAAACCCTAAGAGTAATATCCCCAGTGGAGTCGCCAATTCTGTTGTTGGGAAATAATACCCTACGGACTAACAAGCTAGGGCTGAACTTGTACGCAGATCACGACCTTAAAGAAATCACTTTTAACCTATCACTCCAAAAAACTCAAACCCCTTTTTCGCACACAAGCATGGAAAAAAACCTACCAACCTTTTTACTGACATTTGGTGTAGATCCTCCGTTATGCTTTATCCACTTTCTTGTACTGCTCCTTTCAAAGACAATCCTGCAATCAAGACAAAACACTATGCATGCATGCTATTTTTCTACCTGGGGGTTAGAGATTAAGCATAAATCAAATAAAATATATCAAACTCATGCATTGGGACGGGAAAAGTATTCTTTTATTAATCCCAAGATGAATCAACTTACAATAATGATAGAGACCGGCCACCATTCCTTGATCCTGATCCTGGGCTCCTCCTCTTCTTTGTCCTCCAACTGCTTTGCTTGAATTCTCCTTAATCTTGAGGAAAGGCTAAAGGGTTGGGACAAATGGATTCGACAATTGGGCTGAGTTTCTTTGCTATCTTTTTCCTCCTCCAAATAATACCCCTACCCCTTCTTTTATAGGCTTAGAAGGAGCTAGGGTTTTGGACGAACTCTCGGCCATGCATGCTCGAGAGTTTTAGTTAATTGACCCATAGCTTTTTGTCCCGTCGACAATTTTCCTATTTTTGTGTTTTGTTAGGTAAATGCGGGCTGTAGTGGGCCTGCTAGCGTTTGCACGCGGGCTGTAGTGGGCCTGCTAGCATTTTCTTTTGGATAAACACGGGCTGTAGTGGGCCTGCTAGCATTTACTTTTTTAAAAATGGAGTTTTTAGAAGAGTTGTTCAGTAGTTTTTTGGCAAAGAAGGGATATGAGTTGGCCTGATGCCAGGTAAGCAAGTATGGTGAAATTTAGGGTTATAACACCCGCATTCATGAATCGAAGGGAATTTTAGCATACATGAATGTGCCCCAAGGAGTTGTGAAAGTTGTCTTCTCTCTATATTCAGGAAAGATAGAGATTTGATTGTAACAGGAGAAACCATCAACCATAGACATCCTGGCTGACCCAATCACTCTCTGCAAAATGTGCTCCATTTTTGGCAAGGGGTAGTTATCCTTTTTGGAGCTCCTGTTCAAATTTTTGAAACCAACACAAAACTTGATTTCCCCATTCTTCTTCCTGATAAGCACCAAAGTAGCCGCCCACTTTGAAAATATCAAAGGGATGATGATCTGTGCATTCAACACCTTCTTGAATTCTTTTTCCATAATAGGCAACAACATGGAATTTATTTGTTTGAGCTTCTGCTTGAAAGGCTTGGCATCTTCTTTCAAATGGATTTTGTGTTCAATGATGTTGGTGTCATATGTTCTCAAATCCTCGTATGTCCAAGAAAATACATCAGTGAACTCCCTCAATATTCTGACATACTTATCCCTTTGTTCCTTCGATAAGCTACTAGACACTTTGACCCATTTGGGATCCTCCTCCGTTCCTAGATTGCATTCAGTCACATCAACTTCTTCAGTCAATCCTTCAACCTTTAGAACAATATCATTTCTTTTAAACAATCTCTCCAAAGGGACAATCCCCTTTGGAATGTGGTTGCTAGGCAATTGAACAATATGATGGTTAGAAATCTTATTCATAAAGACATCAACATGAGGGATTTCTTCAGAATCCTGATCCTACTCAATATGCATATTAGAAAATTCATCCACAGTTTCAAGGAACTTTTTTATTTCAATATCATCCTCAAATACCTTCCAATGTTTGACATTGTCAGGAATAGAGGGTATGCATTTTATCTCTACTTAATACTTGAGTTTGGGGGGGAAAGGGACCTTGAAATTACTTGCTGAGACCGCCAAGGAATCTGCTACAGAGTTCTCCTCCCTTGGAAAAAAATGAAATATTAAAAGACAAGAAGAAACTGTCAATCATATCCCATACCTCATTTCTATAGGCCCTTAACCTTGGGTGCTTATCCTGATACAGATTTTTGACTTGACGAACAATCAACTTAGCGTCTCCAAACACTATTATCTCCTCAATTTTCATGTATTTGGCAGCTCTCAAACCCAAGACAAGAGCCTCATATTCTGCCACGTTGTTTTTTGTTTCAAATTCAAACTTGTAGGACAGAGATATGGTTTCTTGGGTGGGGGAAATAAAAACCACTCCAACACCAACACCTTCCCTAGAAGAAGCTCCATCAAAAAACATTTTCCACACAGAGGTCTTAGGGGGAGGCTCTTCACAAAAGGTAATAGGCTTCTTTCTAATTTCAATAGGTGGCTGAGGGACATCAAAGAGATGCAATATATTGGTTCCTAAATCAATATTGACTGAGAAAATGGGTTGGTTGATGGGATTGGCTTCATCACTGATAATGTAGGAAATTTTTTCTTCTCTATAAATCCTTTTTTGTTCCCCTCTAAACACAGGGATGGTGGCATATGACAGATCCATTTGCAGAGTTCCCCCTACTCTTTTGATCCATGATCTGGACAAAAACTTCCTGAACTTAGGGGGGACATCAACTACCACTATGTCCATGACCACACTTTTCATTGGCAATTGAAACAAGGAGACAAACAGGTCCTTAATAACCCCGAGGCATTTCACCTTCCTGGAATTGAATGAATAGAGGTCATGGTAGGTTTTTGTAACCTCCAACCCAAGATCATCCATGAAAATTTTAGGCATGAGATTGTGAGATGCCCCTGAATCCATCAAGAAGTTGTGAAACACCTTATCATGGATGTTCAATTAAGTGTAGAAAGGAGGTGAGGAATCATCTCTATCCTCCACCAAAGGTCCCAATATGACAACATGATTTTTGTCTTGGAGATTGACTGAGTCTGTGGGATGAGATGAAGGTTTGGGTTGCCACACTTTGGAGAGGCACCTTTTGAAGTCCTCATGCTTGATTAACTCTGACAAAGTCACAAAGATCCTAATCTTTTGAATTTCATGGTCAAAGATAAAAGAGGAGGAAGGCTTCACAACCTCCTTCACTTCTAGGATAGGGATTTTGACCAACAGTGGGGGGTTTTCCTCCTTTACTTGAACGCCCTCTGCTACATTTTTGACAGGCTTCTCTGCTCTAGTAGGCCGATCAAAAATATCTAGCTTCCCTTATTTTTTCTTTGACCTCATGCTATATCTATTGGGATTATGGCTGGTCTTTTCCCCTCCGCTCAACTCATTTAGTTGGATATCCAATAGAGACTCCTCATATGTAGATTGGGTCCGATGAGGAAATGAGGAAGTGTCTCCAAGACAAATGGATTTCAATATCAACATCTTGTTCCTCTCCTTCCTTGTCAGTAACAAGGTTATTTTGGAGAGGAGCTTGAATTATCTGATCATCTCTGTCCCCGTTTCTTTGATCTCTGTGGATGATCTGAGGAGCATTGTTTGGTATTTTTAAACTACCCCTATTATCATCATTTTGGGGATTCCTATAGCTCGAATTTCCTTCCAATTCCAACCTTTCCATTCTAGCAGAAAATGATTTTAGTAGCTTGGTTACTTCATCTATTTGAGGGAGGGTAGTAGAGGAGCTAGAAGTCGAAGTTTCGGACCTACTTTTTCTTCTGTCTCTATCAACCTTACTCCTAATCTTGTCAACTACCAATATATTGGATTATACTTCAGGGGATACATCTTGCATATGAGCCAAGGAGGTAGCTCTTCTTTCTCTCAACAGGAGGAAAAACTCAGGGCCAAAAGCACTATCATAATTCACCTTGGCAAAGGTTTATGTGTGTTTAATTTCAGTGGGAATATGTTTATACATCTTATTAAATCTCTTCGAGAAGTCTGAAACAGATTCTCTCTCTGCTCTCTTAAGTGCCCCAAATTATGTAATATAATAAAGAAAATATTTTTTATTCCCCCAATGTCTTACAAATGAATCATCCATAGCATCAATCCTGTCAATAGATCTAGGAGGAAAGTCCTTAAACCAATCCCTGGCATCACCAACAAGGCTTTGTACAAAAACTCTCATCCACACATCTTCATTTTCGATGCCTTGAATCTCTGCAAATCTATAAAAGGATGAAAGGTTCTCTTCTACAGTCATGTCTCCCTCCCCTATGAACTGGGGAATTTACTTAAGGTATTCTGTGGTTGGGAGAGAATTCATAGGCTGAGGTAAAACCAGAGGGGCGTATCTAGCAGCCAATATCTCAGCCATCCTATTCCTAGGAGGATTAGCACCTTCCATTTGGACGTGAATTGGAGGAGAACTACGAGGAGATGAAATTGGGATAGGTACAACTGCAGCTATGTTTCTAGGAGGAAAAGGAAACAACTGAGTGCTGGGAGAAAAAACTGCAGGGCTCGAGGGAATAGAAGTTTACCCTTTTGTAAACACAACAACTCTAATAAGGGGAGGTGTGGTAAAGCCTGGAGTGGGGAATTCTTCTGAGTTCCTGGTTTTAAACCACTATACAACTTGAGGGGAAACAAGGGTGTCAAATCTTTCTCCTTCCAATCTGATACTAGGAGGGGAGAAATCAGTAGGAAAACTCCCAAAATTTAAAATTCTTAAAACTCCAACAGATGGTATAATAGGGGAATTAGAAGCAGTTACTGGAGTTTTTAAAGAAGGATTATGTAAATCACCAGAATCACCTAATATAGCAGTTGAAGTACCTTCTTGAAAGGTCTTTCCTTTTCTGATAATTTTCTTTGGGTCAACTTTAGGTGGTTCTAGAGGCAGCTGCGGAGTAGAACTTGTATGTCTTCCCTTCATAGAAACAACTGAAACAATGGAGTTGCCAGGTGCAAGTTGCAATCTTCAAGGTACTGATTTGTGATGCACCTTCAAAATCATAATTTCTTTTTCGTTCTTACCCAGGGAAATGTCTTCAATTCGTTCCTCGACAACGACGCCAAGAATGTTTGCACTGAGAGTCACCCTCAGATTGCAGGAGGATAAGCCCAGTACCCATCAGATTTTTTGGTGGATGTTGGTTTTATATGAGTGGAGGTCTATGGTAAAAAATCAAAATATGAATGATGTTCAACATAGAACTGGACAAGAAATGCACAGGGAAGTGAGGGTCACATTAACTTTAGTTAGTAAATTTAGTTTAATTTTGAGCAAAGGGAAGACTTAGTGAGAAAGGTAAACAAGACTGCTATGGGCATCAATATTTCAAGTAGATTAGAGAAGACAAAATAAGACTCAAGATCACTCTTAAGCTCAAGCTTCATACAATAAAATATGTCCAAACAACACAATCACAACAAAATAATGATCAAACGTACATCATGATGCAGCTACAACAACTCGACTGGATCCTCCATGACCGAGCCATTCAATGTAAGAGTAAAAAGGATAACAAGGAAGATGACTAAAAATGGTCACAATACCACTGTAATCAAACCTACATTACAACAACATAACAACCCTCGACTGGATCCTCCATGCCCAAGTGTTTTAGCACAGTTTTTACCGAGAGATGAAAAGAGGATGAATTCTATTAATATGAAAGTATTAAATTTGATACATAACCAGAGAACAGTTCTGGAATAAAAACATTACAAAAAATAGGGAGCTCTACTCAACCAGTTGACCACAATTACCAAATATCAAAACTAACTAATTATACTCAGAACAATTCACCACTACCAGGAGCATGATCAGGCCCCTGCATTCAAGGCTTTCCGTCAACATCTTCTCTGTTAGATTGAGTAGGCATTATTTTGTCAGACGCGAGATCATATCAGCATGGGTTTTGCAGGAAAATATGCTTGCAGGAGTACCACGGGCTGACAGTTCAGTCCCCACGACCGGACCTTCCATACCTTCCATTTATGGAGTGAGCCGAGGTTTCAACCACCACTCCTTTTTTCATTAACTACCTTCATCGAGATCAGGAGGAGGCTTAACGCCCAAGGATCTACCATGTGCTGCTAGCAGCTCTTCGAGTCAACCCAACACCTTGAAACCATGATAATATCATTCTATGACTAACACAGGCATTTTTCAGCCCTTGATGCAGATCTCATGAAATATGAATCCTTTCCTTTGCACTCCCAAAGATTCTGGTGCCAACTTTTTCTCCACCGTAGTTTTTGCATGCAACCTCAGTCCATGACCCGACACTCATCTCTAAAGGCGCTTCAATATTTATCCCTTCATATATTTTCACAACACTTAGACCACAGACTTCCCAATGCCCACTTTGACAAAATCACCTGACTCCGATTGAAGACTGGATCTTCTTTGCATCCGACGGCTGTGATTTCTTCCTTGGAACCCCAAGCTACCAAATCCACATAACGAGTGCTTACCTTTCTTTATGGACCCACTTTCCATATGCCCACGGGCTATGACCATGGGTCCAATTCTTGGGCGCTTCGTGACTTATCACTTCGTAAACTTGCGCTGTGCTCCATGCTAAAACCTCTGATTCGTGAAACCGCAAATCCGCTGATCTGGTGCCGCGTGACCCTCTGGATCAGACAATTTAGATCTATTTCACACTTTGCACTTTACTGAATCTATGCCCTGCCCCTGGCCAATCCTTCGAACTACGAACTCATGAAGATGCCTATCTGTTGCCACATGCTCCTATGGGTCTGTGGCCAATATCTCTTAGTATTTCTTACCTTTAGGAAAATTTAACACAACCCACTTTGCAACTCCCAATCTCCAGAATGTGAATGGTCTCCGCATATGGAGATCGACAGTCCTTATCGACTGACGTTAAACAACTTATATCATACCTTTACTCTACTTCATAACTTTGGGCCTTGACGCTTCGACACTTTGACACTTCGGGCCTTTAGGACTCAGGAAAATTGCGCATCCCTCACTTCAGTTTTCCCGAAATGACTTTCTCCACAGCTCGTACCTGGTGCCACACATCCTGCTGGATTGGACATCCCATGCTAATTTTGGGTTTTGGGATTTCGGAATTTTGACGAACAACTTTAAAAACATTTAGAACTCCCGATTCCCATGATAATATTCCATCGTTGATCTCTCCCAATAAGATCCACGACCGAGATTTAATATTTGCTTGACCTTTGATCTCGGGCTTTTTCTCTGGCACTAATCTTTGAGAAAATTTCGGATTCCGAACACCCATGAACCGCCGATATGAACTCCACATGGAATCATAGCCGTTGGGAGCTGAACTCGTCTGTTTTCTTGATTCGAGTCTAGAATGGGTTTCTCTGAGTGCTGTACCTTGAGCCCGCAGCTGTGGCCTGTATAAACAAAGACTTGGACGACTGGTTGGGGGCTCAAAAAGAAAAAGGATGAGTGACTGAGACAAAGAGGAAAGTGATCAACCTTAGAGAAAAAAAAAAATATTAGGGCCGAGACTTCTCAGGTAAGACAATAAGGAAAAATAGGTTGTTCAAACAAATGAGGGAAAACAGAGAAAAATTTACAATTCGAAGGGGAAAAACTTAAGATTTGGTCTACGAAAAGGAGAGATATAGGGAAAAATTATAGACTTAGGTAGAAACCATAAAACCATAGGACTCTGACAAGTTCATGTGATAACAGTCGGAAAGTCCAACTGGTTGGCGACCTCTGTTGAGATGAGGTTCTTTTGAATTCCACTATCGACAATGAAGTGCAACATATCACCCTTCACCTACATTCAGGTTCACTTGGATGAACCTTGGTGGTGGCTATAGTTGCGCTGGGTTATGCATAAATGATACACTTCCTCTTTTCTAACTCTGATTCTGAATCAGAACTTGCATCTAACTCCAGAATTTCAGCTCAGCCACCAACGAATTCTTTGAGCGACATTCATCGATGTTATGTGTGGGACTTTTATTGAACTTACACTAGTTTCTGATGTTTTTCTATAGCATCCCCAACCACCTAGTGGACTATGCCACACACAAAGTTTTGAACTATATACAAAATTAAAACATACAAAAACTCTGCAAATGCCTAGATTCATACATCATAATAATAAAATACACATGCAACACACACACACAGAGGAAAAACCCATAAATAATAATGCAACATGTAATTTAACACACAATTGACACTTATCTTTGATAAAATACCACCAATTGCATGCAGACCTTCCAGGTTCCTCCTAGCCTTAGACCACACTTCTCAGAGGTCTCAGCAGTGGGTCACCCCCGAGCTGGGACTAAACTCCACTTGGGTAAAGGAATTCTTAACCAGGATGATGTATCTCAGACAACAGGAAAAAATCCCTCACAGGTGCCAACTTTAACTGACAGCCTACAATCCCTCATTCCCCACATTCTTGTCCCACCCCAAGAAATGTGCCCCTTATCTGCTCAACAATCCTTTGGCTGCGCCATTTCCTTTCTAGGGATTCAACAACAGGCTGAACAAGAAGTCTCAGAGCCTTATAGCTATAGTTTTGTACCTTCAGAAAAACAATTCCCAGGAATTCTCTCACCCAGAAAGAATTTCTCATGGGCCTGACAAACTGCCTCTTCAATATCTCACGGGCCTGACAACCCTCATATTAATTCCAACTCTTAAGTTAAACAAGTACATATACATGTATAATACTAGTTTGGGTAAGGTACATGTACGCTGCTACTGACACAAAGGTATGGTGGACAGCTGAAAGCCATGAGTCCAGGAATGGAGAAAATGATGGAAATCAATCGAAAATGCACTAAATCCAAAATCTTTGTATGCATGTACCTAATTTGACACTTGTCAGGTTGAGAGCTACTTTGGCCTACTTTTCCCCATCCTTAGAAATTAGGATAAAATAATTATCCATACCTTATATTTTAAGGAATATTAATATCATACTCATTTTTGGCTTAATCTCTCTAGATTATCCCCCTTTTGCCTAACTAGTGGAGTTTAGTCCCCAATACTCTTTTACATGGTTGGTCTACATGAAGTGATGTGTTTTTCATTAATATTTGTATGTGAATACATTTACATTTACATCACATATATATTGTTATTTCTACATCCTGGCTCACCAGCTGAAGTACAATTGTATTTACATTTACAATTGGAGTTCATCCTAGGGGTATTACATTCCCATCCCCCTTATTTATGTATTGTCCTCAGTGTAATATATACACATATACAACCAAACTTTCAAAAATCCTAAAAAAGATGCAGGTATCATGCCCGCATAGTATCCTCATGCTCCCAAGTTGCATCTTCAGGACTGTACCAGGTCCATTGGACCTTTACTAGCTCTATGGATTGATTACGAGCTGCTTGATATTCTGGTCTAGTATTCACACCAAATGAACTTGGAAGGTGCCTTCTTGTTCCACCTGAATCACATTCCAATCAATGACATGATTATAATCATGTATATAATTTTTGAGCAATGATACATGGAATACATTATGAATAGACATTGATGCAGGCAAGAAAAACATGTATGCTACAGGCCCAATCCTCTCTAGGATTTTAAACGACCCACAATAATGAGTTGCCAACTTTGAACAATTTCCCAACTTCAGAGAACTTATGTTTTCTTTTACTTTCAAGAATACATGGTCACCCACTTTAAACTCCCCGTGAGTTATACCCTTATCAGCATAACTTTTCTACCTGTCTTGAGAAACCTTTAAATTCTGTTTTATTTTCAACATTTTCTCTTCCATTTCCTTGAGTAGCTATGGCCCAACCACTGCTCTATCTTTTGGGTTGTTCCAACTTACCGATGTGTTGCACATTCTTCCATAAAGTGCCTCAAATGGGCTCATCTTTAGAGATGCTTGGTACCCATTGTTATAATCAAACTCTACTAAGTGTAGGTATTCTTCCTATTTTGATGGTTTATCCATCACATACATCCTCAATCACTTGATTCACCCTCTCTGTTTGTCCATTTGATTATGGGTGATAAGATGTGCTAAAATTAAAATTTGTTCTAAATCCCTTAAATAATCCTTTCCAAAAATTTGATGTAAAATTTGGATCCCTGTCAGACACAATTGTCTTGGGTATACCATGTAATCGAGAAATTTCTCTCATATAAATATGAATAATGTTGGTTTCCTTGTGAGTGAGATTTACTGGAATAAAATGGGCATCTTTGGTAAGCTTATCCACCACTACCATGGTAGAATCATGCTGCTTTCTTGTTCTTGGTAGTTTGGTGATGAATTCCATTGTTACAACTTCCCATTTCCACTTAGGAATGGGTAATGGTTGTAGTAATCCAGTTGGGTGTCTATGCTCAGCCTTGACCTTTTGACAGTCGAAACATTTAGCAATAAAATCAATAACTTTCTTCATTCCTGACCAATAATATTGGCTCTTGATAGCTGCAATAGTTTTTTGATAACCTGGGTGCCCAACATAAGGTACATTATGCATTTCTCTCAATATTAGATTTTTCAACTCCTAGGAATTTGGTACATAAATTCTTCCCTTGTATATGAGAATTTCCTCATTTCCTAGATTACAGTCTTCAATTTTCTACTACAAAATAACTTGTTGTAATTTTGTTATTATTTCCATGTATTGCAAATCTGATTTTGCAACCTCTAAGATTCTGTCTTTCAAATTTGATTGGTACATGCTAATGGATGTAGCATGCAACTCATGCACTCTTTTGCTAACTCCATCAACCACCTTGTTCTCTTTCCCTTTGATATGATTTATATCAAAGTCATATTCATTGAGAAATTCTAACCATCTTCTTTTCCTGACATTTAAAGTTGGTTGTCCAAATAAATATTTCAGACCATTATAGTCTATCCTCAACACAAACCTTTTCCCCATGAGGTAGTGCCTCCACATATTCAAGGCATGCAATATGGATGCCAAATATAAATCATGAGTATCATAGTTCCTTTCATGCTCCTTCAAATTCCTTGATTCATATGATACCACATACCCATTTTAACTGACGACTCCACCAAGCCCTTCTTTACATGCATCAATGCATACAATGAAGTCTTCATTTGAATCCACAATCCTTAGTATTGGAGCACTTGTTAATAATTCCTTTAAGTGTTTGAAACTCTTTTCACAATCCAATGTCCACTGAAACTTCACCCCCTTATTTTGTAAGGAAGTGATTGGGTGTGCAATCTTTGAGAATCCTTCAATAAATCTCCTATAGTAGCCTACAAGGCCCATGAATGATCTGACCTCTATCACAGTCTTTGGTGCTAACCATCCTCTAATGGCCTCAATATTTTTAGGATCCACTGCTATCCCTTCCTATGAAATGATATGTCCCAAATAATGAATTTGCTTTTGATAAAATGAGCACTTGCTCAATTTGGAATACAATTGATGCTCCTTTAATACCTATAATACCATCCTCAAGTGTTGTTCATGATATTCCTCCAACTTAGAAAATATAAGAATGTCATCTAAAAATACAATGACAAACTTATATAAGTATTCTCTAAAATACCATTCATTAAACACATGAAGACAGCCGGTGCATTTGATAACCCAAATGGTACCACTGTGAACTCATAATGCCCATACCTTGTTCTGAAAGCAGTCTTGATGATGTCTTCTTCTTTAATTCTTACTTGATGATAACTTGACCTGAGATCAATCTTGGAGAACTTTTTTGAATCTTTCAAATGATCAAAGAGGTCATATATCATTGGCAAAGGATACTTATTCTTCACAGTTACCTTGTTCAACTTCCTGAAGTCAATGCAAAGTCTCAATGTTCTATCCTTTTTCTTCACAAATAATATTGGGTCACCCCAAGGTGACACACTTGGGCATATATACCACTTCTTCAAAGCCTCTTTAAGTTGCATTTCAAATTCCTTCAATTCTGTTGTACTCATCCTGTAAGGGGTCTTGGATACTAGGGCTGCTCCAGGCATTATATTGATGGAGAAATCAATATCTCTTTTAGGGGGTAATCCTGGTATTTATTTAAATACATATTCAAACTCTTTTAGGATTGCATAATATTCATTATTTGACACCTTCTCTTTAGGTGTCTTTTCCATATGTGATGAAAATATTTGACACCCTTTTCTGTAACTTTTCTTCAGCTGCAATGTTGAAATTTCTCTGACGATTACTATTCTAGGAATTCCCTGTATTGTCCTTAGGTTCCCTTCATCATCTCAGCAAGTAAATTCATTATTATAACAATCTAGGATAGCATGGTGTTGGTCCAACCAATCCATACCAATTATACAGTCATAGGAACCTAAAGGTAAGACGTTCAAATCTTCCCTGGTGCTTAGTCCGTTAATGTCCACAGGACATGCTTTAACCATCTCATTAATTTTTCTTTTGGCTCTGGTAGCCAGCTGCACCAACCAAGATTTTCCATGCTTGCTTCTTGGAAAATGTAATATCTCCATCATAGTAATGGTTTGGTTGTTGATCTTACTTTAATGGTTATGTACAAATCTTGTTGAAGATGAGGATATCATCCAAATATACCACCACAAAATAATTGGTGAAAGGACACAAGATATCATCCTTCAACCTCATAAAAGTGGTTGGGGCATTCTTCAAACCAAAGGGCATGATAAACCATTCAAAAACACCCTCTTTAAACTTGAAAGAAGTCTTACATACAACAATTTTTTCTATTGGGACTTGGTGGTAGCCATACTTAGGGTCAATCTTACTGAAGTACTTGGCTCCCTATATATTTTCAAGAAGGTCGTCAATTTGGGGAATTGGGTATTGGTTCCTGATTGTGATTTTGTTTACTTCCCTGTAATCAATGTAGAGTTGTCAGGTCCTGTATTTCTTCTGCACAAGTACAATTGGGCTTCTGCAGGGTGAGGAGCTTGATCGGATCTGCCCCTTTTCAAGCATCTCTTATATCTGGTGCTTTATTTCCTAATTTTCCATAAGAGAGTGGTGATAGATTGGCCCATTGGGTAGAGGTGTGCTAGGGGTCATATTGATTGAATTCTTGACCTAACAGTGCAGAAGTACCCCAATGGGTGAGGAGAATATGTATTTTCATTCCTCCACAACATTGTCCATCTTCTTCTGCTGTTTGGAGATCCCTTGTGTAGAGGTCATGGATGTGGATACGACCTTATTTTTACTTTGAGAGTGAATCATAAAGAATATAACTTTCCCGATTTGGGAGATGACCTTCCTACATTTCTTAGCAAATATCAAAGAAATGGTGGTAGGCAGAGCTACCTTTGGTATCCTATACAAAGGTCTACCCAAAGTAATAATAAAACTGTATGGTATAGACTCATATACAACATGGAGTTTCCACAAGTAAGGTTGGCATTGAAGAACATAAAAAACTTCAAGTGGGGAAATATCACACAATACCTTATCCTTGAAGGGATTGATGTAGTAGAGCATGCAACAATGTTGGATGACATGAATATCTCTCCCTTGGAAGAGCCACCCCATGGTGTAAGGATGTGAATGTGGTGTTGTCAATAGGTCCAACTGCTTGGCAACCTCTATTCAGATGAGTTTATTTTGATATCTAGTATCAACAATGAAGTGTAGTGTAGCACCCCTCACCCATATCTGTGAGTGGAAAATGCACTCACCTTCCACCGGTTCTTCGCGTTCACTTGGATGGACCTTGGTGGTAGCTACGGTGGGACTGGGTTTTGTATCAATGATATTCTTCCCCTTATCTATCTATGATTTTGATTCAGAACCCTCATATGACTCCGAGGCTTTTAGCTCGGACACCAACAAATGCTTTGAGCGAATTCATCGGTGTTATGACAAGGACTTTTATGGAATTCACACCACTTTTTAGTGTCTTTCTTTGTCTTCCAATTATCCTTCATTGTTGCATCTTGGACTGGTTGTCCTGAAATGGTCCATCCTTGCTCTGTCCTTTGTTCTATGGGTTTGGGATTCCTTTTCCCTGCTTTTGCTGTGAGGAATTCACAGATCCAAACTCTTCTTCTATTTAAATTTCTGCTCGATATTGATGACATATCTATTTGTCACACCCAGTAATGAGATGTCCAAAAACTCCATTTATGTCTAGATGTATTGATTCATACTGTCATGATACTTTAGCACCAGGTTTCGTTCAAATTTTTTGATACCCATCTTGGTGCGTAAGGTATGGAAGACATTTGTGAACTCTGGCACTGTTTGGTCCCTTTCTTGACGCAACATGGTCCATTTTATATTTTGGTTATCATAGCTTCCAACAGGGTAATATTGTTCCTTAATAGCATCCTTGAAAGAACCCAAGTGGGTAAGACTACAAACAATGCATATTCCTTTGTGGCCTTTTGCCGAAAGTAAGTATCCTACCAATCCTTGACGTGGGAGACAACCTTAAGGAGCACAAATGTGATCTTTTCTCTATCAAAAAATTTATGGAAAACAAAATACCCTTCGAGCAGATTCAAGCATTTATCTAGAGAATCTACATCTATCTGACCTTGGAATAATGGAATATCAAAACTAACTTGTACCTTGAAGGGGGTGACACCTCCAAAGTGGTCTCTTGACGAAGATGCGTTGGTTTTTGGTAGTCGTCAAAGGATCTGGGAAAAAATATCCATCATCTCGTTCCTTTTTAACGAGAGGGATTCCTCAAGCAATAGTTTAATAGGATTTTTGTCTCCATCATCTCTATTTTCTTGTGCCATGAGAGGTTGTTGGGGTCAACAAGGATGGTCCTTCAAAGGCTCAAATAGTTCGATTCCCAACTCTTTATACCTTGACCTTGTTGGGACATGCACAAAGAAAGAGATAAAGAGAAGACTGCTCTGATACCACTGATACCACTGATCCATATTTATAAATGGAATGAAATTAAATTCAGAGTTATAAAAAAAACATAGAGATACAATGAAACTTGACTTCCATTAATAAATGAATTGTTTTGAACTCTAAAAAATGTAGAATTAAACAAATTCACTCGAATTGTGGTAGCTTATCTTTGAGAAGATATGTGATGGATACATGCATTCACCAGAGCACATTACAATGAGGGTGAAAGACATTTTTATCATAAAGAAGAAATGAGGAAACCCTAAACATCCAAAAATGTAACCCTAGGAGATGAAACACCAAAAGGCTCATGGGCCCTGATGGGGTTAGTTGGTACACCAACTTCCTTGGGTCATAACGCTTTCATACAATCTCTGTCTAGGATGCTCGATATCCTGTTGGAAAGGTATATATGAGGATTACACATGACATTCAAACTAGACCATGTCTTTGGCCATCGTGTGGGCACTGTCGTTTCCATAAAACATTGTTTAGTGCCTCAAAATGACCTCGAAAGTTTAGGACCAAAAAAAGTGTAGAAGAACTAACAAAATGGAAAACTGTGATTTGAGCCACTGGAATAGGTGGGTGGCCACCAATATCCACTTGGATAAATCCTCCTCTCTTAAGAATAAAATTTCTCAATTGCATTGAGTGCCCGCATCAGAGGGGGAAACATCTTCTGAACTTGGCCCTGGGTGAGGCACTTGCCTTAGTGTAGGAGATGCCCTGCTTTGACGACCCAATAAAGTTGGATCCTCTATTAGTGAGTGCCATTAACCTATGTTTCCATGATATGATCAATGGTTACATGTTCCATGCAGTCAAGGTTCAACTTTGTCTATGTCGATTTCTCTACTATCTCTGATGTGTCCAATAATGGTGGAAAGTATGGTCGAAGGAGCTCTAAATTGAACAATTGGTGCAATCCAAGGAAGGGGAAAATACTTAGCTCAAAAGAATTGTCACCCACAACATTGGTGATGGTGTAAGGACCATAGGGAAGTAGATGAAGCTTATGATGGGGTCTTGTAAGGCATTCCTTCTATAAATGCAACCAAACCTTGTCTCCCACTTGAAACTTGTGTGGTACCTGGTGTTGATCATGGCCTTGTTTGTACTTAGCATTGGATTTCTAAAAAATATCATGGACCTGTTGGAATATTTGCTAAATCCATCAAAGAGACTTGGTCACTCTATCAACCTCATATTGAACATGGGAATATTATTCCCGTGTGGTCGCAAGGGGCAACATGAAATCAAAGGGACCCAATGGTTGAAATCCCAGCCCCACGTGAAAGGGGTTGTGGCCGGTTGAGCTATGGAGAGCTCTGTTGTATCCATGTTGAACATAGAGGAGACTCCCATCCCATGTGTGTGGATGCTTGGATTCGTACATGTGAAATATATGCACAATAATATTCCTGATGACCTTTGCCTATCCATCATTTTTGGGGTGGAAGGCAGTGGATTTGGTGAGCTTGGTGTCCAACTGTGTAACACCCCAGGTTTCAAACCCCCATTTTAAATAATGTATGGTTACAATGCTGAGAGTCCAGGGTGCCCAAAAAATTATTAAATGGCAAGTATTCCTAAGAAATGTAATGTTTTGATCATTATTAATAATAAACACATCGCTGGCTGCTAGATGGACACAGACTAAAGTTATAGGGGGCTATGATTCCACAAGAGAGGGGGCTTGAGGGGATAAATGTTTATTCCTATGTTAATTACCCTTTTTTCCTAAGGGAGGGGATCAATTACATGATCTTCTTGGGGAAGGCCAGGAGGTTCTTGATTTCCCACAAAGTTACTTAAACCCACCTCTGGTCTGATGGGGGGGTTCGACTGATGGATTGTTCGCTAATTTCATGTACATCCATTCATTTCCCTCACACACTTTCATGCACCCACTTACCCATTCATTGATCCATCCTCATCCTCATCTTGGAATGGAAATGGGAACCGAACTGCTGAGGAATTAGCCATGGTATGGTGGGTTGTAGTGGTCGTAGGTGTGATTCAGTCATGACTGGAGGCCTGCATGTTTACAATGCGTTGGCATGCACCTTGTTTTGCTCACAACTATGAGTCCTAAGAGTTCCAGCATCGAGATTCTGGACCAGCTGTGCTGAAGGCCCTGGAAAAAGTAGAAGTACTACCTCAGGGACTACGTGACAGAGAAGGGTGGAGGTCCATTCTCTTGGGTGGTACAGGCTGGGTGGAGGAGAGATGGGTACTTGGATTGTTGTGGGTGTTGGGAAACCTGTGAGAGCTTGAGAGATGATTGGCTTGGGAACCCAAGTACACTCTAGAACCGTTCTTGTGGATTCATAGCCCTGGTTAGGGGGTGACACTGTTGTTGATATTTGGAGCAGTGGTGTCTACGGTTGGGTGGAACGTCCTTGGTCTGCAGCCAGTTGGTGTCACCTTTTTATAAAGATAATTTCTCTCTGTTGTGATATTATTATCTGTGCATGAATGTATTCCGCTGTGTATTATAATTATCGTTTAACTAAATATTATATTATGCATGCTTGCTGATACTGATGTGCATGTTGTTAAAGTCTTTTCTTTTATGCATCCTTAAATTTTAAAAAGTTACGATAAAAGAAAGAAGTCAAAGGGAGGGCTTGTAGGTAGCATGCCCCGACCTGTGGGTGGCTGGGGATGTTATAGTTTGGTATCAGAGCTTCTGGTTGAAACACCGAGCCAATATGGGCCGAGTCTATTGGTCAAAGTCTCGGGGTCGAGATCGAATTCTGACTGTGAAGTTGAAAAACCTAGAGGAATGGTGCTGCAAAATCTACGGATGAGATAGAACGTCAGAGACCCATTGTAAGGGGTTCGAAGGATTGTGACCATCCCTCTTCAATTCGGGAGTGATCGCCACTATAGGATTAGGATATATCTGAGATCGTTGGATCAGAGGATAGGTGAACAAGGGTCATCCAATGAAAATGAAGCGAGGGTTAAGGTCACCACCGTCAGATCCCATTGGAGAGAGAGATCAACAGATAACTGACATTGCGGGGAACCAAGTTGCACGAAGATAATTTTCCAAGGTGGTCCCGCAATCCGAACCACAATTTCACCGAGGGGTTATGTGTCGGTGTCAAGAGAATTGCAGGGCGAAAAGCGTATTACTCCAAACCGTTGATGCATTCCCCCACAAATTGAAAGGCATGCAATGATGTGACATGTTAGGGCTCGAAAAACAAAACTATGTATAGTCGAAGTAGTTTGGGGCCATCCATCGTCAAGGAGAGACAGGTGGCATGATATCCACAACTCCAAAATTTTGTGGATGAGGAGGAGGTGAAATAGATGGAGTAGATCCTGACCGTCGATCACCAAGAGGTATGTGTCAACAGATCAGTAGCTCGAGAGAAATCTGTTCGAGAGGTTTTTAGTTGAGATTTGAAACTCTTGAAGCCTAGAGAGACAGAGGCTTGAAGTAAGTCCCAATCATACAATTCAAGGGGACACATGGCAGAATCCCATGTACTTCGAGGAGGTTTGAAGTTTGATATTTCTAAAACCCGAAGACCCGAAAGGATCTCAGCCATTGATTTGCTGAGAGCCATGCATCACCAGATCCAGGGCTTCAGATAAAAGCCAGTGGGGCCAGATAAGTTTTGAAATTTGAGATTTACGAAGTCTGAAGACCTGGAGTGAGCCTCAACCGTCAGATTAAGGAGGACACGTGGTGCAGATCTGTGGAATCCAGGTGAAGACCTGAAGGGAATCTTAGTCGTTCAATCTAGGAGGACACATGACGACAAATTGGCCAGTTTGGGAATTCAGAGTTTAGGAGAATTGGAAGTGTGCTAGTATGGAAACTCCCGAAGTCCCGAAGCTTGAAGCGTTGAAGTGATGGGGCACGATGATGTCACCTAGAGGTGATGTGGATCCTGGAATTCTGAAGTGATGTGGCTTGCAGACATCACCTGGGATGACGTGGACACATGAGATGTGTGCCATGTGTTAGTAAGTTTTGGGCATTTGGAGTATTGGAAATTTAGTTAGAATGTGACATGTGGCACCCGCCTGATTAGGCCACGTGTACACTTCCAGTATTTCACCACGTGGAGAAAGATCATGCAGTCCGAAGACTGGGCATTCCAGTGGGGAAATATGTGACAGGTTGCGTTGGGTCAAAAAATCCCGAAGGCTCGAAGGCCGGAGTACATATCGACCATTGATTCCAGAAGACACACGTCGAAGGATCGTCTACTTTGGGTGAAAGCACTATGGGAGAAAGTGCAGGAGGAAAGTTTTGAAACTTTTGAAGCCTGAAGAGCCGAAGAGATTCACAGTCACTGATCTATGAGAGGACACCCGTCGACAGATCATGAACTCTGGGTAAAAGGGTTCCGGGTGGAGGTAAGTGAGGAAAGTTGAGACTCCTGAAGCGTGGATTCCTGAAGTGGATATCGATCGTTGATCATGAAATAGGACGAGGACCTTTGATCCAGTATTGGTTGAAAGTTTCGAAGTCCCGAAGCTCTGGAAAAGCACTTTTTTAGCTAAGCGCAGGGTCATGGTCGTGGTCACCTAGGAAGGTGGTTTGAAGGAAGTGCATGTGCAGGATGAATATCCATGTCAGCCAAGAATAACATGACACTGTTATTTTCAGAGAATAGAAATATGATCTCCATGAACAAAAAAATAAAGAGACATGTAGCATGGTTTGGAAATTTTGTTTATCGTATGCATAATTCTAACAAAATGGTCGCTTGCACATTTTGCAGAATTAAGGGGTTTAAACACATCAACTCAGGATGCATATTGAAAAAATGGAATAAGGAAATGGATCCTCCAGTCATGATAAGGAGGCTGAAGGCCAGAATACCAGAGTTGGTAATGAAGAGACAGAGTCGAATGGATGCAAGGGAAAAGGAGAGCAGGAAACGTTAATAGAAATAGTAAGAAGCCTGAAGATGAAAGTTTAGAACTACAAAGAAGACAACGAGAGACTGATGAGAGAGCAAAGTCAAATAAATGCTCAAGTGTTGCAGAGCTTAAATTAGTTGCAGAGATAAACGAAGAAGGGATCAAAATCAAGACAAGAGGAAGAAGGTAGGTTCCATGAAAGAAGGGATGATCGTGGAAGAGCTGGTTATTCCAGAAGTGCTAGCAGAGCTCATGGAAACCACTCACCTCCTTACTCAGAAATAAATTTTTATGCATCGGATGATCCCGTAAGCAGTTTAGAGGTGTCTTCTATTAGATACCAAATAAGGAAACAAGAGGTAGATAGTTTGGAAGGAGAGTTGAGTAAGCTCTAGCCACCTTCCTTTGAGGGTGAAAGACAAAGGGAAGATGATGCCGAAGCATGGTTTCTTGGGCTCAAGAGATATTTTCAGTTGCATAACTATTCATCCAACCTGGAAGCTAGGATTTCCACCTACCATTTACATGGGAAAGCTGAAATGTGGTGGGACCAAATGAAGCAAGTGGAGCACATTAATGAGAGTAGGATCACTTGGAAGAAATTCAAGAAGTACTTCCAGAAGGAGTACCTCTCAGAGCATTTCTATGACAAGAAAATGCAGGAGTTCTTTGAATTCAGGTTGGGAAGCATGACTATGGCAGAGTACGAGAAGAATTTATTGGGATTGTTAAAGTATGTCAGGTTCATTGGTGATGAGAAAGTGAAAATACAGAGATTTCTAAGTGGATTGCTAGCCTTTTATAAGGAAAATATCAATTATGATGAGCTCAAGACCTTAACTGAAGCCATTAGGAAGGCTAAATACCTGTATGAGCAAGGCTAGGGAAGAGTATCTCTGCATAAATCTTGGAAGGACAAGAAAAATGCAAATTCCAATCAGAGGAGGAAAGGATTCAAACCTCCCTTCAATAGGAATGAGCCTAATAGAAATCATCAAGATCAATATGCTAAGGGATATTTCAAGAAAGAAGATTCCTTGGGAAAAAGGGGAAGACCACCAATCCAATGCTGGGGATGCAAAGAAGATCACATGTTCAAGGATTGCCCATACATAAAGGACAGAGTGAAGACTGTGCACAACATCCAAGAGGCTACAATAGTCGAAGATATGGGAAGAATCTACGCAGCTTTAAATGATCGAAAAGAAGAGTACCAGTCCAATATGATCGAGGTGGAAGGTAAGATCATAAATCAGCCTGTTGCTATTTTGATTGATTCAAGAGAAATTCATTGCTACATTGATCCTAAGATAGTGGATAGATTTCATTTGGAGAAAAGTAAACTTGGAAAAGCAAGTTTGGTTTAGTTAGCCACTGGAACCAAAATAAGAATCCATGACATGGTCAGAAGTTGTTCCATAAGTCTTAATGGTGTGAATACTAGTATGGATCTAAATATCACACCATTTGTGTCTTATGATATTCTGATTGGAATGGATTGGTTGGACAAGCATCATGCTATCCTAGATTGTCATAACAAGAAATTTACATGTCTTGATGGAAATGGAAAATAGAGCACTGTGAAAGGAGTTCCAAGACCCATCTCTATAAGGGAGATTTCATCCTTACAACTAAAAATATTTTTTAGGAAAGGATGTCAATTATATGCAGCTCATGTGGAAGAGACAAATAATACAAAGGGGCCAAGCGTTGAAGATTTCTCGGTACTATAGGAATTTGAAGATGTATTCCAAGAAATACCCGGATTGCCACCAAGAAGGGAGATAGATTTCTCAATTGATTTAGTTCCAGGAGCTGCCCTGATGTCAAAAGAACCTTACAGAATGAGCACACCAGAGTTAAAAGAATTACAAATACAGTTGGAGGAATTATTGAAGAAAGGGTACATACATCCAAGTGTTTCACCTTGGGGAGAACCAATACTTTTTGTCAAAAAGAAGGATGGAACCTTGAGGCTGTGTATTGACTTCTGACAGTTGAACACATACACTATAAAGAACAAGTATCCTCTACCCCGAATTGATGACCTATTTGATCAAATAAGAGGAGAAAATATATTTTCAAAATTGACCTAAGGGCAGGATACCATTAGGTAAGAATCAAGGAAGAAGACATTCATAAGACAACCTTTAGGACCAGGTATAGGAATTATGAATTTGTAGTGGTGCCATTTGGACTGAACAATGCACCAGTTGTCTTCATGTGCTTAATGAATGGCATATTCAAGAATTTTTTGGATAAGTTTGTCATAGTATTCCTGGATGACATACTTATCTATTCTAAGTCTGAAGAGGAGCATGCACATCACTTAAGACTGGTGTTGCAAGTATTGAGAGAACATCAGTTGTATGCCAATTTGAGTAAGTTTTCTTTTTATCAAAAGCAGATCCATTACTTGGGACACATTATTTCAGAGCAGGGCATAGCAGTAGATCTAGATAAGATCGAAGCCATTAGAGGATGGTCGAGACCCAGAAACGTGTAAGATATCAGATCTTTTATGGGATTAGCTGGCTACTACAAAAGGTTCACAGTAGGGTTATTTAAGATTGCTCATCCCATCACTTCTTTGCAAAAGAAGGGAACTAAATTTGAATGGACACTCAAGTGTGAAAATAATTTTAATCTATTGAAGGAATTACTTACTAGTGCACTTGTGTTAAATATTGTTGACCCAAATGAAAGCTTTGTGGTATGTACAGACACATGTAAGGAAGGACTTGGGGGATTCCTCACGCAAAATGGACATGTCATTGGATATGCACCCAAAAAGCTTAAGGGACATGAGAGGAACTATGCCACGCATGACTTGGAACTTGCTGCCATTGTTCATGCCTTGAGGATGTGGAGGAATTATCTCATGGGGAAGAAATTCAAATTAAGGACAGACCACATTGGCCTGAAGTATCTTTTTGAACAACCAACATTGAATGCCAGGAAAACAAGATGGCTGGAATTTTTAAGTGAATATGACTTTGATATCAAGCATATCAAGGGAAAGGAGAATAAACTTGTCGATGCACTTAGTAGAAGAGTGCATAACATGCATGATACTGTTGTCAGTAGGCATAAGTTAGACTTGAAGAGAAGAATTTTAGATGGTCTTGTTACAGACCAACATTACCTATAGGTAAAGGAAAACTTACAACACAGAGATGTACAGTAGAAAGTAAAGGAGTATGAGATAAACGAAGACAGATTACTCATGCATAAAAATAGAATCTATGTTCCTAGTTCTGGAGAATCGAGGAATTTGGTACTGAAGGAAATGCATGATGTTCGTTATGCTGGACATCTTGGTTACCAGAAAAGAATTACAACAGTAAGAAGCCAGTTCTTTTGGACAGGAATGAATAAGGATTTTGTTTATTACATCGCTCGATGTATGTAATGTTAGAAGGTGAAGGCTGAGCATAGGCACCTAGCATGTTTGCTGCAACCATTGCCAATCCCAGAGAGGAAATGTGAAGTGATCACCATGGATTTCATCACAGGATTACCTAGAACTAATAAGCAACATGATTCAATCATGGTGGTGGTTGAAAAATTAACAAAGGCTGCTCATTTTACTCCTATGAAGACAACGCATGCAACAACTAATATTGCAGAATTTTTCATGAAGGAAATTGCTAGGTTGCATGGGATAACTAGGACAATCGTCTCGGACTGGGATACAAAGTTTATCTCCAATTTATGGAGGGGATTGTTTAAAGGATTTGGCACAAATCTAAAGTTTATCATCGCGTATCATCCCCAGACAGATGGGGAAATAGAGAGGGTCAATCGAATAATTGAAGATATGCTGAGAATGTATGTGATGGATAAGCCATCTAATTGGGAAGATTACTTACACTTGGTTGAGTTTGCATATAATAATGGGTATCAAGATTCATTGAGAATGAGCCCATTTGAAGCCTTGTATGGTAGGAAATGTGATACTCCAATAAGGTGGGACAACCCAACAGATAGAGTGGTACTTGGGCTGGAGTTTCTCAAGGACAAGGAGGACTAGGTGTTCAAGATCAAGTAGAATTTAAAGGCAACTCATGATAGACATAAATTTTATGCAGACAAGAACATGACAGCTAGAGAATTTAAAGTAGGGGAGCATGTACTTTTGAAATTGAAGCCCAAGAAGAGCTCTTTGAAATTGGGTAGTTTTACAAAGCTGGCAGCCAGATTCTGTGGTCCATTTGAAATATTGGACAGAATAGGGCCAATTTCATACATGCTTTCATTGCTTACTTCCATGAATGTGCATAATGTATTTCATGTCTCTTTACTAAAGAAATATGTACATGATCCTAACCATGTTATTGATTGACATATGATTCAGGTAGAGACAGAGGGAGACTTTCAGGTTCAGCCAGTGTGGGTATTGGACAGAAAGGTCAAAATGCTCCGGAATCGTGTTATAGAGTTGGTAAAAGTTCAGTGGACCTGCTATGGTCCTGAAGATGCCACTTGGGAGCATGAAGATGCCATGTGGGCAGAGTACTCACAACTTTTTGAATAAATTTGAGATTTTGATCTCTATTTTGTATATGCACTGAGGACAGTGCCAAGATAAGGGGGAGGGGATGTAACACCCCAGGTTTCGAACCTCCATTTTAAATAATGTATGGTTACAATGCTGAGAGGCCAGGGTTCCCAGACAATTATTAAAGGGTCGATATTTCCAATAAATTAAATGTTTTGATCATTATTAATAATAAACACATTGTTGGCTGCTAGAAGGACAAGGACTAGAGTTATAGGGGGCTATGATTCCACAAGAGAGGGGGATTGAGGGGATAAATGTTTATTCCTATGTTAATTACCCTTTTTTCCTAAGGGAGGGGATCAATTACGTGAGCTTCTTGGGGAAGGCTAGGAGGATCTTGATTCCCCACGAAGTTACGTAAACCTGCCTTTGGTCTGATGGGGGGGTTTGAATGATCACTTGTTCGATGATTTCTTGTACATCCTTTCATTTCCCTCATGCACTTTTATGCACCCACTTACCTATTCATTGATCCATCCTCATCCGTGTCTTGGCTTGGGAAAGGGGAACCAAACTGTTGAGGAAATAGCCATGGTATGGTGGGATGTAGTGGTCGCTGGTGTGATCCAGCTGTGACTGGAGGCCTGTATGTCTGAGATGCGTTGGCCTGTGGCTTGTTTTGATCACAAATGCGAGTCCTGAGAGTTCCAACATTGAGATTCTGGACCAGCTGTGCTGGAGGCCCTGAAAAAAGGAGAAGGACTGCCTGAGGGATTGCGTGGTAGAGAAGGGTGGAGGTCCATTCTCTTGGGTGGAAGAGAGCTGGGTACTTGGATTGTTGTGGGTGTTGGGAAACCTGTGAGAGCTTGAGAGATGACTGGTTTGGGAACCCAAGTACACTCTGGAACAATCCTTGTGGATTCATAGCCTTGTCTAAGGGGTGACACTGCTGTTGAGATTTGGAGCAGTGGTGTGTACGATTGGGTGGAACGTCCTTGGTCTACAACCAATTGGTGTCACCTTTTTATAAAGATAAGTGCTCTCCGTTGTGATATTATTATTTGTGTATGAATCTATTCCGCTGTGTATTATAATTATCATTTAACTAAATCTTAGATTATGCATGCTTGCTGATATTGTTGTGCATGTCGTTAAAGTATTTTCTTTTATGCATCCTTAAATTTTAAAAAGGTATTGGTAAAAGGCTTGAAGGTAGCATACCCCGGCCTGTGGGTGGCTGGGTATGTTAAAAACTATGACCAGAGGCTCAATGAAAATGTTCTTAGGAACCTGTTGTCCTGATCTAAGATGATGGTCTGCAGAATCCCAAAATGTAACCACATTTATTTAAAGAATATCTTGGCAGTGACCTCCACGGTGATACTCTTCTTGCAGGCTGTCATAATGGCCATATTAGAAACAATCAACCACCAAAAAATCATACTCATTTCCCTACTTGGTTTAAGGAAGGGCAGACATGTAGTACATGAAGATGGATTCCCAAGGCCTGTCGGGAGTAGGGAGAGGGGTGTACAGGCCTTGATTTTTAATTACTGTTTTGAAAATAACGCATATAATTGTTGGCTAACCCAACTAGAACCATGTTATTTTACTCCGAAATGAAGTATTATCTATCAAATTTTCTCATTGCCTAGTATGTTCTATTTATCGGCTTGATAGATTCTTTGTGATTTTTTCTTGGTTTGTATAAACATTTGTCATTTCATTTTCTTTCTATTGTGTTATTATATTGTGCTTAATTTCATGGCTGATAAACATGAAATTAAGGATTATTTTCGTAAATTATTTTGATGGATTTTACATGATGTCTTTCACAATTATGGTGCTCCAATGGATTTATTTTTAATTAGATTCTTCTATTCCTAACTTAATCTGAAAAGGATATTGTAATATTACAGTGACTTCCATCATTTTCTATAGTGGATCTAACTTAGATTCACAACTTATGTTAATATCGCAAGTTCCCTAACTATAATCTTGTTTGATAAGGGAAAGTTTAACCTTATAGATCCTTTTATTATTATAAGCACAAGGTTTATCATTGTCAAAACCCTTTTCATAACAAGGAAGAAGCCAACTTTGTTTTTCACCCTATGCTTAAACCTTAGTAAATCCAACTATTATAGACCATGTTTAAAGGTGAATCCGAATTCTTGGTTTATGATAGAGTTATCTTAGGTTATGGGTGATGCATCATGATTACTCTATTATCAATAATTTGATTTTATTATTCTACTATGAACTGACCATAACCAAATCCTTTGATCATTACTATGATTGTGTTCGCGCTCATGATTTGGGGCCAATGGTTCGTGGAAAATTATAAGGAAAACATGGGTCATCCCACCTTGAATCCCTCTTTCCTCTGTCATGCAATCGATCCTGGCTATCATCAAGGTTTTAGGTGGTCGACTAGTTCGTATTTTCCTCTGCTCTATGAGTTCTTCGCCACTATTGTTGGGATGAGGTATGTCGACTTGTTCTTATCTGGTTTTAATGATTATGTTGTATGTATTCTCTCCCACAGAGGTAGTTTTTTCTCCCTTCACTTTATAATATTCATAAAGGTAGCTACAAAGCTCATGGATCATGTAGTAAAGGTGAAAGAAGAGTGCTAAACAATCATGGAGGTTTCACTTACCCACAATAGTATAACAGATTTCAAAACCGTGCCAAAACTGAGAGATGTTGTTGCAGGATGAATTCTGATAAAACGATTAATAATTAGACCAAACCATTAAAAGCCCATCTCCAAAATGGGCTCATTTACTGTCTTGGCGAGCTATTTCTCTTGAAACAAAACCATTTTAGAGATACATCCCATTTTTTGAAGAAATGTATCTCAGAAATTCTGTTTCGGTGGAGGTAAGGGGTTCTTTCAATTTCCTCAGAGATCATTTTTCGAGATGGACTATGACCAAATGACAAATAATTTGACAAAACCCTCAGAAAATCATCTCATAAATGAACCCATTTATCTCTCACACAGACAATTTCCTAAAAAACTCAAATATATGAGAGATATAACCTTTTCTTTAAAGAATATCTTCTCAGAATTTCCGTCGAGTTTGAGGAAATAGTTCAACGTTACAGAGAAATCATATCTGTCTTAGGATATTGAAAATATTGAGTAAGATTCCTGATTTAACCCTGATCCTCACTCCCCCCTTTTCTCCGTGGATTTGAAAACCTGCTAGGTATTGGTCATGCTCTAAGGAGTAATTTCTTAATGGAAAAAAAATCCCATGACAGTGATCACCAACATTGTAAAACAAATCCAGATCCTGGAAGTTGTGGTGGCTACTGATTATGGGTAGAGAAATATCATTTATTACAGAGATAGAATAGAGATATCAAGAGGGAGAATCATAAATCAATTAATAAAAGGGAACTAAATTCTTCTCATGAAAATAAAAGAGTAAAAAATTCTCAGAATATCATTGTAAAAAATCCACCAATGTCAATATTGTTTTGGAATCTGCTTTGTATTCATCTTCATTTTCAAACACGTGATTTATGGTAAAGTCAATTCTAATATTGTAATTAGTTTTGTTTTTTTTCGATTTGATTTGGTTTTGTCATTTTTTTTAGACAAGATATAAAATCTCAATCTTATTTTAGTGTGATTTGATTTCTAATAAAATCTTAATTTATATTTCAGGTTTTAAAACAAATTCAAGGATGTTGAGTACGTTGTTTGGCTAGTGGAGATTATGGAGCTTTGTTTCTCTTTTATTAGTATTTATTTATATTTTAAAATAGTTGGTAATATATTTTGTAATTATAACAAAATTGGTCCAAGTTGTTATAATTTTTGTTATTATAAACTTGGTTTTAGATTTGAGATCAAAATCTCTCTATTTTTGAAAGACTGACCTCTATCTTGTGGATATGAGAGTTGATCATTGTTCTCTTTAAATATTCGTTTTTTCTCTAAAGAAAGAGGTGTTCTTTTGAAACCTGAAAGATGGACTTATTTTTTGAATGAAATGGAAACACATTATGTTTTTTTGGCTTTAGTCTGCATAGCAAATTGTATGATGTGATTATTCAGTAATCATATTATTTTTCATATTTTTCAAAGCATGAAAATATATATTGTATGAGTTAGCTTTAGTCTATTCGTCATTATATGCTTTTATGTTTTTCTTATATATTTTATGATATGGTT
>ML796551.1:235645-263933 GCA_009831015.1 Picea engelmannii
GGATGTTCTAAACAAGAAAAAGATGCTTTTGTTAAATTATTTAAAGAATTTAAGGATGTCTTTGCTTGGACTTACGAAGATCTTAAAACATTCGATCCTAATATTATACAGCATGTCATCCCAATGAAGCCCCAAACCTTGCCCTTTCAACAGAAACTGAGGAAAATGCATCCAAATCTAGAACCGACCGTACAAAAAGAATTGAATAAACTCCTAAGTGCTAAAATAATTTTTCCTGTTAGACATACTCAGTGGGTATCCAACCTCGTCCTAGTGCGGAAGAAAAATAGGGAAATTCGACTTTGTGTCGATTTTCGGAACCTCAACAAAGCGTCTGATAAAGATAATTATCCTGTCCCTCCCATGGAACAGATACTTCAACAAGTATCTGGTTCCGAGAGGCTATCCTTATTGGATGGTTTCTATGGATATAACCAAGTCTTAATGTCTCCGTCAGACCAATTAAAAACTACCTTCCGTACCCTGTGGGGCACTTATGCTTATTGCAAAATGCCCTTTGGATTGATTAATGCCTGTGCTACCTTTAAGAGAGCAATGGATATTGCTTTCCGAGGCTTGATCAATCACTTCATGGTAGTCTACCTAGATGATGTAACCATTTATTCTAAAAATAAAGACGATCATCTAGCTCACCTACGAGCCGTTCTGCTACGATGTCGTAAATTCGGCATCTCCTTGAACCTTAAGAAGTCCATCTTTGCAGTAGAATAGGGTAAATTACTAGGATTCATTGTGTCTAGTGATGGAATGATTATTGACCCCGAGAGGACACAAGTCATCGCTAAACTCCCCCCACCTACTTCCAAGAAATCCATGCAGTCCTTTTTAGGCCAGATCAATTTCGTGAGAAGGTTCATCCCCAGTTTCTCCGAAATGGTCAGGCCTCTCCATAACCTGATCAAGAAGGACACCCAATATCACTGGGGACCCACTGAAAACCAAGCTTTTAACGATATAAAGAAGGCTATAATTGATGCTCCGTCTCTCATGAGCCCTGATTTCTCTCAAGACTTTACGCTCTATACTTTTGCCTCCGATCGTTCCTATGCCGCGGTCCTAACTCAGAAGAATGCCGAGAACAACGAAGTACCCATCGCCTTTATGAGTTCTGCTTTCAAAGGTGCGGAACTTAATTACCCAGCAGTTGATCGACAAGCTTACACTGTCTTCAAGGCAGTTAAACATTTCTGGTCTTATCTTCTGAAGTCAAGAACGAAGGTCATTGTCCCTTACCCTGCTGTTAGGAACTTGTTAGTGCAAAAAGAGTTAGGGGAGAAAAGAGTCAACTGGGTTGCCTCCTTACAGGAGTATGACTTAGAAATCACTCCAGCCCAGATCGTGAGAGGCCAAGGGTTGTGTAAGTTGGTAGTTTATTCAGAAACTGAACAACAAGAAGTTAGTGACACGTCAGACCCAGAACAACGTGATCAGAGTATGATTTGTTGTACACAAAACCTAGTGAGTCCTTGGTATGACGATATTAGACACTGTCTTCAACATGGATCAGCACCTTGTCACCTTGACCCTGCCAAGAGAAGAGCTTTGAGACTAAGGTCTGCCTCCTTCCATCTAATTAATGGTATACTGTTTCGTCAAAATTTTGATGGCGTACTGATGCGTTGTCTTGAGAAGGATGAATCAGAAAAAGTTTTGCTTGAGTTGCATGCCGGAGAAGATGGTGGTCACTTCGGTGGCGATACCACTGCTCATAAAATCTTAAGAGCCGGTTATTACTGGCCAACACTTTTCAGAGACACCCACGCCTTGTGCCGTAAATGTATTATTTGCCAGAAAGCGTCAGGGCGATTGCAAAAACCATCCTTCCCTTTGCAACCCGTTATAGTCAATTCTCCTTCCCAGCAATGGGGCCTTGATATCATTGGTCCTATTGACCCTCCATCCTCCCAGCAGCACAAGTATATTGTGACAGCCACTGATTACTTTACTCGATGGTCTGAAGCTGCCGCGCTAAGAACTGTTAACACAAGTCAGGCAATCGCCTTTCTAAATTCGAATATTATCACCCGTTTTGGCATCCCTGATTGCCCAGTCTTTGATAACGCTTCAAACTTTTCCTCTCTTGAGATGAGTGACTTTGACTTAGAAAAAGGAAGAAAGCTTAAGTATTCTGCTAGTTACTACCCCTAGGGTAATGACTTAGCAGAATCAACAAACAAGAACTTGATCAAGATTATCAAGAGAACCATGGCTGAAAATCACAAGAACTGGCACAACGCACTACTTAATGCATTGTGGGCTGATAGGGTAACACCCAAAGCTGCCGTAGGTAACTCTCCCTTTTTCCTCGTTTATGGCAGAGAAGCCATTTTGCCTCCTCATGTTCTTCTTCCTTCGCTCAAATTGTCACAAAAAGTTCAAGAAGAAGAATGTCCCCCTTTAGAAAGTCGTATTAATGCTTTGATGAAGTTAGAAGAGGTAAGAACCCAAGCCAAGCGTAAATTGGATCAACATCAACAACTGATTAAAAGCTGGTTCGATTCTAATTCTGCTTCTGATCGAAATTTTGAAGTTGGCGATCTCGTCTTAAAGTGGGACAAACCACACGAAGGGAAGGGTGAACACACTAAATTTCAAAATTTGTGGCTTGGGCTATTTTTGATTGCTGAAAAGTTGGGTCCTAGTTCCTTTCTCTTGCAGAATCTTGAAGGGCAACTTGACACCTATCCGGTGAATGGCCAAGCCTTGAAAATATACTTTGCCTGATTTTTATCTTTGTATATTATGTAAATATTTCCTTTTGTTTTTATTTTTGCTTTTGTTTTCGTTTTATAATTTTGATTTGATTGATCAGTTTGGTGTGTTTTTGTGTTTTGAAACGTATGCATGCTTGTACACTGAGCCATTCAGACATAGACCATAGAAAAATCTCTTCGCTGAAATAACTTCTGAAAGATTGTACAAACATCAGTGATATATATTTCTGAAAATGATATTGGAAAATGTTGTTTGAAAGAAGTTTACTAATTTCAATCTCTAAGTGAAGTTTGTCGCGATTATCTTTATCTTTTTACGTTGTCCCTTTTCCATAAAGGAATGACTCAACAAGGATGTCTCCCTGTCAAAGTAAGTTGTTTTATAAATAAAACATTTCTGGAGATGGATAAGGACAGTATTTTAAAAATTCTGATGAGGATTGAAAAATATGAGAAAATATCAAGATTTTTCAACGTCACCCCGCTCAGCTATCTATAAAGAAAAAACAAAATAAAAAATATTAATAAGAGCTGTGGGAAGTGTTTGTAAACCCACCGGGATACTGAACAGGTCCGCTGGCAGCGGGTAAATGCAAGCATGGCGCCAAGACAACTTCGCCGGGGTACTGAACAGGCCTGCTGGCAGCAAAGCAATGTCGGGTAAATAAAAATCTGTAAAATTATAAGAAACCTCTTTTAAAAGTCCTTTATTCTAATCTAGAGATTCTTGACAGGATAAAGACGTCCGAGTGGGTTAAATGGTAACCCTGTCGAGGCTATGGACACCTACTGGCAGCAGTGGCCATGCCAACAGTATTGAAGATTCTATCATAAAAATCATGACTTGCTGATCTTAAAGACTGTTCTTGGTTCACATCTTTTAAAACTTCGCTAGAAAAGATAGTAGATGATGATGTAGTATGATTTTCTGGTTGTTGTTTTAAGTTGAATTTTTCTTTGCTGTCCTGATATGAATTCATTTATTTTGACAGAGATAACTGCTTCTCCCAGCGTGTCGCCATTGTTGGCAGCCAATTCATTTTTTTAATTACCCTAAAAAGCTGCCTACACCTATTGTCTTCTAAACGACAAATCATCGTCGCATTGTGCAACTAGACATTTGTTTTATTGTTGCGACAATTGCAATCTGGCTTCGTTTCAGTTTTCACAACTGAAAGTGTGAAAACATCTCTTTCATTATTTGGACTATCGTTGTCTTTTATTGATTTTTACGAAAGACACTTGACCATTGGTTTATCACATGACTGCAAAAGATTTTTTTCAAACTTATGTCCTTTGGCCTACTCTTACCTTGATTGCGCATTTGGATCTGTTTGATTACTAAGCCATTGAGCATGAATATTTACAGGTTACATTTATTTCTATAAAGGTCATGATTGATTTTGGTCTTATATGCTTTGATCCTTATTGCTATGAGCTCTTGACTCATTGATTATATGAGATTTTTGGTTGCAATGTTCTAAAAAAATTGAAATATAAACATTTGGATATGCAACAAATACATTGGTAATATTATACGGTTGATTTGAGAAATGACATTGGTTTGAGTTTCACAAAGGCACATTGATTAATCTTTTTGATTTCGATTTTATAATCGTCGTTTGGTGCATTGTTTTGTGAGTTTGATATTACATTGAACGATCATAGTTTCAAATTATACATTGGCGCGATTGAATTAACATTGGTTTAAAATGTTTGATTGATACGATGGATCGTTGGTGAATGTTGGATGTCGTGTTGGATTTAACTGAACACTTGGCGCATGATTATAACATATGGTGGTGGTTCTATTTCGGATGGATGGCACGTCGATATGGTTGTACACCTATTTGGTTGGCCGATACATATGGTTTAAACGATTGTGATTATGGATGGAACAACACTGTACTCAGTCATTAATACACTGCATGGCGGTGGTAATCCCACCACCTTCGCACGCATGCAGTTAATCTTTGCCTCTTTGAGCGATAAAGCTGTTAAGCCCTATCGTTTTTCAACCCTGTGTTTTGTATTGTTGAATCCAAACCCTACCATGTACAGAAGCCATGGCTCCTGTCGTAAGGGAAGAGCCTAACAGTTGCCAAGCACTGCTTATGTTTGATGGCGCTTATAGCGACCTGGAAGAATTCGGGTGGCTCGCTTTCATAAGGAAATTTGATGGTTATAACTACACTGTGGCTCGACAATTTGCGTTATCATTTGATGGCTGCCGAGCCAAAGTTGGAGATGTCCAACTTGAAATCACTGAACAGTTTCTTATCTCGGCAACTGGCTTGCCTGTTACGGGACATAAATGGTCCAAAAGTTGCAAAGTATATGATGTCCCGTGGACGTTGTTATTTCAGTCTCGAACAGTGAAATCCTGCGATAAAGGCTGGCCTGCAAAAATGTTGAAACCACGCTGGTATGATCTCCTAATGATAATCAAGCAATTCATTACTTGTGAGGGAAGGTACGAGTTCATTTTCTTGTTTCACCTTTGTCTATTGATGGTTTTTATGGGTTTCGAACTTAGTATGCCGCACTATCTGCATAGAAGTTTGTTCAAGATGGCTAAAAGGTACAAGCGTAGCCAGGCTGACACCAGCCTCTTCCATTTGGGGTTGATTAAAATGATTTTGGTTTACGAGTTAGGGTTACGTCGTGATTCTTGGTATGATTTTCTCAGCCGTAATGGATTCGAAGAATCGAACCCTCCACAGGTTGATAAGCCCATGGTGACCGAAACCCAGCCTATTCCCCCTGTGCCTTATAGCGTTTTGCTACCCAAACCTAAACCTGATTAACCTACGAATTTGCCTATGGCTGTGACTAAACAGGTTGAAATTGATAAACCCGCGACCAAACAACCTAAAGATAAACATGGAACTAATGCTAGAGGCAAGAAAAATGCAAGGTTAATCTCTCGCATGGCGAGTAATAAACCTAAACCCCCTGCCAAATCAGAGCCTATCGTGGTCAGCGAAGACTCTGATTCAGAGATTGAGCGTTTTCTCGCCAAAGAGTATCCTTACTCAGAGGTCTTGTGTGGCAAACCTCCTTATGATTTTGTCAAGAATTTACCACCTTGTCTGCGGGATAACCCTGACTTCCCTGGTATTGAACCACCCCATGGAACCCTCGGTGAATCGTCGAAACCCTCGACTGCTCAACCTGTTGCTCCACCTTGTGATCAGTGTGGGTTGTGGCTGGAGAGATACTACTTGGATGTCCCAAGGTTGCAATCCAAAATCCACGATTTGGAAAACCAAGTGGCAAAGCTCGCTGGTCAGAATGCAAATGTACAACCTAACGACAAGAAGCAACGAACTACTGGTTCAATCCTGTTCAAAAATGTCGAGTCTGCTACAGCGATTGTCAATTCAAAATTGACATAGTCTCAGCAATGGCGCTAGTATAAATTTCACTCATTTATATTACACTTTCATAAACTCTATGTACATATTTCACCCGCTCTGTTACATAAGCATGCTTTGCTGTATATAATTTTTGTTTTGATGAATTAATTTTCGTATTCGATTAGATTTGGTTTTGATTCGATGGATCATCAAATAGATATGATTGTTCAAGTTTAACTTCAGTTGGATGTTCTATTGATAAATGAAGTTGTTAAAAATAGACTGTTGTTGGTATTTCTATTTTTCGATACAGTCAATGCTATGATTTGAAATGGTTATGTTCTATATGAATATGATTGATAAACGGGATAACTATTTTCAACGTCTTTCGACCAAATCTGATACTTTTCTGTTGATACATAACCAATTGCAACATATTCGATTCTCATTATTGTTTGAATTGGATTCTGTTCAGGGTTTCGATATTGTTTCTATAATTAACTCAGTAAAGATTTGTGTTGATTATTGCCCAGTTCATGAATTCTGTCGATTTTGTCGCACCTTTGTCTGTTGACTGTGTGGTGATCAAACATGAAGATTTTTGAGTTGATATTCATGGAGTATGATTTCATCCGATTGCAATAGAAGCAATTCATATATCATCCTTTTAACTAAATGATGTCAATCTGCTGTTATGACTATAACTAGTCAATGATTGAAACTCAGCGAACGAAGACTGTGGCTGGATTCTATGGAGACATTTATGCATAAAATCGTGACGACTTTCTATATTGGCAATGGATTAAATGATATGAATCTTATGCAAATATATAATGATTGTCTTGTGTCTCATACGATTTGGTTTACCATTGATTGCATTTATGAAACAGTCTTGTTACGATTTGATTCGATTTTATGCCAATTGGAAAAACAAAGCATTCTCACTATGTCCCGATTGTATTCTTTTTCAATTTGAATGATGAATTTGCTCGAACTATTAGTAAGGAATAGAAAATTAAATTGGATTTGATTTCTTCTAATATTTTATTTGATTGATATCTAGTCCTGTTTGCTATTCTGGACTAGCTACAGAATCAGATGATGCTGTAGCTAAGTCTGTAAAATCATTTTTTTTATTGTTTTCTTAATAAAACATCCTTCTAATTTAATCATTGTGTTCTATTGCAGGAAAATTCGAATTGGCAATAGATATCATGAGCAGTTAGGAGATGATCTATAGATTTTACTTGCATTTTATTTCCTTAGTTTAGGTGATTTTGGGATTTTTCCCCAGATTATGTAAAACAATTTGCTATTATTCACAAGGATGTTTTACCTTGTGAGAAACCTATATAAACTTATGATTTTTGTAATAAGGGGCATCCTCAGTGGTGGGAGAACAAGGATATGTAATTATGATTCAAACTGGAGCAGAATTGATGTTTTGTCATAGCTTTTGCTTTTCAATATATCAACACTTTGTTTCTGGTTTTGTATATCTTTTTGTTTATGGTTTATGCAAATGATATAATTTCTTTACTGTTATACATATCTTGTTGCTTCCAAATAGATAAAAGACATAACAGTTGTTGATTCATTTTATGAGTGATAGCTTTGTCTTCTTCATAGATTGAATTGTTAAATATAAGTTGTCTGCATAATAGGTTCCCCTTATTGCAGGAATTTATCATTAGAAGATTGTTATGATTTTCTTTTATGTCTTGTTTGTCCTGTACAACACTTCAAGAAGCAGCATAGTTGATCGTTTTCGAGAAGCTGAAGGACTAAATGGTGTGAATTGCTTCCTCCAACCAGCTTAAGAAGTTATCATACGCAGGGAAGACTTGGAGCGTTTCCAGGTCAACTAGTTTTGTGTTTACTGTTTTCATTAAGTAGTTTAATTTAGATATAATTGTAATTAGATTTATATTAGACTGTTTTATTTTAGTAAAATATATTAGATTGTTTAATTTCAGTAGTTTATTTCTTTTTCATAAAATACAAAAAATCAAAAAACATACTTGGCTGTCTTAGGGCAATGATCAATTGAGTTTTGCAGGTTTTAATCAAATCTGTAGGTTGTTTATAATGTATATTTGTGAATAAGTGATATTGCAATTGATAATTAGATAGTTGATTTGAGTTATTACAAGAGTAATTAGTAGTTTATATATAATAGTTAGAATATTTGTATTTAGTTTTAGTGTATTTAGTTTAGTTTGTTTTATTCGTTTAGTTTGTTTTATTAGTTTTAGTTCTTTTTCTTTGTTTTATTAGTTTCTAGTTTCCTTTAGATTACTTAGCTCAGATCAATTCTCTCTTTGGTTTTCTTAGAAGACCTTAGAGCGGCCAACGGAGCCGTTAAACTCGTCAGGGTGGTCCATTCCAAACGGCTTGGGTTATTTAGACAACCCCGGACCGGTTCCACTCTCCCAGTTGACGAACGATCAATTTCGCCCGTCAACACTATTATTCCCAACAAGACAGTTTCTCGCTTGTCCAAACTCACCTTTGATGGTGAGGGGAATGTATCGACAAAAGACCATCTTAACAAGTTTTGGTGTAAGTGCATCAAGCATGATATTTCTGATTTAAAAGCTTTATGCAGATTGTTTGCTTTCACTTTCAGGGGTCAGATTAAAAATTGGTTTGAGTCTTTTCCAGCATATCACATTGTTGATTGGTTTCAATTTGTAGAGTAAATTTTAGACGCTTTTGAAATTTATGATTACAATCGATTATGTGAAGAATTTCAAGCTCTACTAATCAATGATAATTCATCTCCAGAAGAATTTTCAACAAGCATCCTTCATATTCTCTGTAAATTTCATCTTTATGACATGCCATTTGTACTAAATCTCCTCTTTGATGTTTGCACCGATTTCATCAAGCCATATTCAATCACGAATGATGAATTGGTTACAAATCCTAAACAAGATGAATTTTGTTTGTAGGATGAGAGGAATCCATCAGAAAATCTTGAACAAGCAATGGAGGTAGAATCTATTGAAAATATTCTCACTGACAAACAAACTGTTTTTCGTTTGAACCATTGCTTCTTCAATCCTCAACTATCGTGGAGGGAGATTTTATTTTGGGTCTAGGTATATTTCCATCTTCTTCTAACTCTTGCTCTAATCAATACTTATATTCAATTATTGAAGAACACTTAGGTGATGAAAATGATCTTAGGCATTCTAACATTCCAATGAAACAGATTAGAGATGTAGATATGCAACTGGAAGAAGAAACCTTAAACCTTTATCCACAAATCATACCTTATCCACATGAAATATTAGATGTTTTTCATGAAAGTTTTGAATTATCTATCATACATGAGGCAAATTTAGATGATCGTATTATGTTGAAGGATTTATCACCAAAACACAGTGAAAGTATTAAGGCAAGTGAAGAGGAATGTCTTGAGAATATCATTGTTAATCATCATAACTCAAGAGAATCTTTTCATGTGCTCATTTCTAATTCATTTCACTCTTTATATCCCGATCTCTTCTTAGATTCTGGTGTGCATGATATTTTAACCACAATATCTTACTCTTTGCCATCACAATCTGATCTTTTCGATATGCCAAGATTTGGTGAAATTAATTTCAAACTTAACATTTATGAAGTCAAATTTGATGTTATTTCACTTTCATCACCTGCATTGGAAAAATATATGTTGCAAGATGATTTTACATGATTTATTTTTGAAAAAGACAATGCACTCATTCTTATGGAGATCAAATATTCTACATTTCACATTCATTCTCTGATTAGTTCAAATTTTAATGATTATGTTTCATGTTTTGAAATGATCCATATCATCAAAGGAAGTTTTCAAACCAGTAATGTAATTGATTTCATGAATCCTATTATGATGTGTTCCCCATTGACATATCTAGTTCGTTGAAGTCATTGTTTGGATTCTAATTTTTATGAAAGGATCTTAGAATGGCTTGAGGATTCATATCTAAAAAATATTCATAATAAAGATAAATTTGTGCTTGCTTTGTTTCTACCTAAATATCTAGGGGGTAAGCATGACATGATTTGTTTAGGTCCTCCATGTGAAGAAATTGATAAACACTTGGAGAATTGTCAGGAGGATGAGAAATTTCGGCCTTGGTCGATGGTTATGTCATGTCCCTATAATATTGACAAGTTTTCCAAACTCACTTACATTCTTCCATGCCATTATGACCCATATCACGACAAGATTGCATGATGGTTGGACGATTCATACATCAAGAACATTCAAGGGAATGGTAAGGTCATGCTTGCCTTGTTTCTAAATGATGATTATAAAGGTAAGTGTGATGTATTTTTGTCATATTTCGATACGCTTCTATTCTTGTTATTGATATTCGATTTTGTTTTCATTGTAGGATTGGAATTACTTTGATGGTTGCACTGGAAATACGACTAAACTTAGTATTTTGATTTGTTAAATAATCTAGAGTAGGTTAAGAGTAGAATTATTTTGGTTGTTTTTGATATTTTCTTTTGAATAATGAAGTTATGGAGATGCAGGTATCTAAGGCACAAAGAAATTTGTCACCTGACTAAAATCAGGGGAGTTTTCGTTAAATTCCTCTATCTTCCTTAAACAATTCTATTTTGAAATACATTATTATTGTTAAAACCTGAATTTTTTAAAAGAGAGTGTAAAGAAGTAAAAGGTTTTCACTTTCAAGCTACAATTCGACATGTGAATTTATTTGGTGTGACGTTCCCCTACACCTAACTGCACTTATTTTAAGTTTTTTTTTTTTTTTTTTGGCAATTTCTTTTATCAATTGTGTTTCTTTTGGATAATAAGCCTGAATAAATTAACATCTCGTAGATCATTATCCCGTGGAATGAACAAGTTTTAAACAACTCAGTTCTTCCTTCTGATTCTTGTTGAGATGTTGGCTTGATTGGAGCTTGGGTTTTGGATTTATAAATTAGTCGTATTATTTTCTTTTTGTTGACTTTGATTTCTTTCAATAAAATTTGATTTGGTTTGTTGAATGCTCTTTCTTTTCTATTTTTGAGTGAGTCTTTTCTTTTTTGTTTGTCTATCTTTCTGGTTCAATAAATCTGTTGTTTGAAACTAATCACCATATGGAAATATTATTCAAAAGATCATACCACCTGTTGCTCTCAAATAAACTGAGATAGTCCAAATCTGGTCTTGAAAAAAGATTTATCTCAACTCTATTAGACAATTTTTAATTCGATTGCTACCATTCTTCTTTCCCTTCAACATTATTGTAAGGAATTGTCTCTGAAAGTTGGAGTAATATATGGTTATCATGGCTACTATAAGACTTTTTATTCCATCCTAGTCCTTACAGGACATTCCATTTTTTCTTCCCCATCTTCTAGATAATCTCTTATTTAGAGATCGGAGTCAAATTCTGTGATCAGACCACCTATGTGCTTAAAATAATAGAGCATAAAGTTTCTAATTTAGGGTTGGAAGGTCTCATCATGAGTTGATCCATCATGACCATTGAAAATTTACGGAAGTGACAATACCATTTATGGTCACCAAGCCAGGGTAGTGGCCTTCAGTCTTCCCAACCGAAGGATAAGAGGTCTCATCACAAGCCGAATTTCTCACCTCCGTGGATTTTTGTGGATAACACTGCTACTAACTGGTCATCAAGCCAGAGAAATGACTTTCATTTAGTCACCAAAATGCCAAAAGAGTCAAAATAAATAATTCCAGGAATGATCCATCACGTGTGCTTAAACTATTAGATGGGATCAAGGCGACCGGATAGGTTAAAAGGAAACCCTGTCGAGGATATGAACGCTTGCTGGTAGCAACGGCCTTGACTGTGGTATTGAAGTCCTTTCTCAAAATTGTCATGACCCATTAATGAAACAATCATTCAGATTTTAATTCTTTACAATATATTTCCCCTCAATTCATGAAATATGTTAACATCAATCTATATATGTATGCGAAGCTAATATCAATACTATATAGACCAGACAAGGGATTTTCTTAAGGAAATTTGAAGATCTGACAGCTTGGCAACTTTTACTATAATTCCTCATGATGATAAGTTTTGAATCAATGCAAAGATAACTTATTCTCCTAGTGAGTTTCCATTTGTTGGTTGCCCCAACTAGCACCTTGCTATTTTACTTCAAAATGCAATATTATCTATAAATTTTCTCATTGCCTAGTATGTTCTATTCATTGGAATGATAAATTCTTTGTGATTTTTTCTTGGTTTGTATAAACATTTGTCATTTTTATTTCGTTCTATTGTGCTATTATATCGTGCTTAATTTCAAGACTGATAAGCATGAAATTAAGGATTTTTTTTGTAAATTGTTTTGATGGATTTTACATGATGTCTTTCGCAACTATGGTGCTCCAATGGATTTATTTTTAATTAGCTTCTTCTATTCCTAACTTAATCCGAAAAGGATACTGCAATATTATAGCAACTTCCATCATTTTCTATAGTGGAACTAACTTAGATTCACAACTTATGTTAATATTGAAAGTTCCCTAACTATAATCTTGTTTGATAAGGGAAAGTTTAACCTTATAGATCCTTTTATTATTATAAGCACAAGTTTTATCATTGTCAAAACCCTTGTCATAACAAGGAAGAATCCAACTTTCTTTTGCACCCTATGCTTAAACCTTAGTAAATCCAACTATTATAGACCATGTTTAAAGGTGAATCCTAATTCTTGGTTTATGATAGCGTTATATTAGGTTATGGGTGATGCATAATTATTACTCTGTTATCAATAATTCGATTTTATTATTCTACTCTAAACTGACCATAACCAAATCCTTTGATCATTACTATGATCATGTTCGTGCTCATGATTTGGGGCCAGTGGTTCATGGAAAATTATAAGGAAAACATGGTTCATCCCACCATGAATCCCTATGTCCTCTGTCATGCAATCAATCTTGGGTATCATCAAGGTTTTAGGTGGTTGATTGGTTTGTATTTTCCTCTACTCTACGAGTTCTTAGCCACTATTGTTGGAATGAGGTATGTCAACTTGTTCTTATTTGGTTTTAATGATTCTGTTGTATGTATTCTCTCCCACAGAGGTAGTTTTTTCTCCCTTCACTTTATACTATTCATAAAGGTAGATACAAAGCTCATGGATCATGTAGTAAAGGTGAAATCAGAGCTAAACAGTCATGGAGTTTTTACTTACCCACAATAGTATAACAAAGTTCAAAACGTGCCAGAACTGAGAGATGTTGTTGCAGGATGAATTCTGAGAAAACGGTTAAGAATTAGACCAAACTGTTAAAAACCCATCTCCAAAAGGGGCTCATTTACTGTTTAGAGGGAAATTTCTCCAGAAACCAAGCCATTTAAGAGATACATCCCATTTTTTGAAGAACAATATCTCAAAAATTCTATTTCGGTGGAGGTAAGGGGTTCTTTCACTTTTCTCAGAGATCAATGTGGATTCTGACCAAATGACAAATAGTTTAACAAAACCATCAAAAACCCATCTCATAAATGAACCCATTTATCTCTTAGGCAAACAGTTTCCTAAAAACCTCCAATATGTGAGATATATAACCTTTGCTTTAAATAATATCTTCTCAGAATTTCCGTCGAGTTTGAGGAAATAGTTCAACGTTGCAGAGTAATCATATTTGTCTCAGGATATTGAAAAGATTGAGTAAGAGGCCTGATTTAACACTGATCCTCACTCCTCCCTTTTCTCTATGGATTTGAAAACCTGCCATGTATTGGTCCTGCTTTAAGGAGTAATTTCTTAACAGAAAAAAACTCCCCTGACAGTGATCACCAACATTGTAAAACAAAATCAGAGCCTGGACGTTGTGGTGGCTACTGATTCTGGGTCGAGAAATATCATTTGTTACAGAGACATAATAGAGATCTCAAGAGGGAGAATCATAAATCAATTAATAAAAGGGAACTAAATTCTTCTCATGAAAATAAAAGAGTAAAAAATTCTCAGAATATCACTATAAAAAATCCACCAATGTCAATATTGTTCTGGAATCCACTTTGTATTCATCTTCATTTTCAAACACATGATTTATGGTAAAGTCAATTCTAATATTGTAATTAGTTTTGTTTGTTTCGATTTGATTTTGTTTTTTCATTTTGTTTAGACAAGCTATAGAATCTCAGTCTTATTTTAGTGTGATTTGATTTCTAATAAAATCTTAATTTATATTTCAAGTTTTAAAACAAATTCAAGGATGTTGAGTACGTTGCTTGGCTAGTGGAGATTATAGAGCTTTGTTTCTCTTTTATTCATATTTAGTTATATTTTAAAACAATTGGTAATATATTTTGTATTTATAACAAAATTGGTCCAAGTTGTTATAATTTTTGTTATTATAAACTTGGTTTTAGATTTGATATCATAATCTCTCTATTTTTGAAATATTGACCTCTATCCTGTGGATATGAGAGTTGATCATTGTTCTCTTTAAATATTTATTTTTGCTCTAAAGCAAGAGGTGTTCTTTTGGAACCCGAAAGATGAACTTATTTTTTGAATGACATGGAAATACAATATGCTTTTTTGGCTTTAGTCTGCATAGCAAATTGTATGATGTGATTATTTAGTAATCATATTATTTTTCATATTTTTCAAAGCATGAAAACATATATTGTATGAGTTAGCTTTAGTCTATTCGTCATTATATGCTTTTATGTTTTTCTTATATATTTTATGATATGTTTCATTATTTATGGTTATCATAATCCTTGTGGCTAATTAAACATAAAACAAGTATCTATATATTCCGAGTTTATGTTGAATGCTAGAATTTTTTATATCATCTGCAGGAGACTGGAGTTGTTTCCATCTCTAAATTTTAAATCACATAAAGCCACATGGAAAATATTTGTCTTTCTGTTTCTTACAAATCGCTTTCAAAACATTAAAATTGCTTGAAATGTTTCAGGTAATATCATAAATATATTCTTTTCTTTTTTGTAATGTGCTTGCCATAGATTTCTGCTTAGAAAACAAGTTATTGGAGCATGCCTTACACATAAAGAAAAATAACTTATTGCTTTTCTTTATTGCTTATCAACAACATGTTAGTTACTTTTATGAGTTTACTTATTTATTTTTTGAATGAATAACGATTAAACGATTCAACTTTAGATTCTTTGTCCACTTCAGTTATATCATCAACAATCTTATTCATTCATTTTGTTGTTTTGTGATTATTTAGTTTTAGAATAATTTTCTTATTTTTATATCTTACTCAAACTATGTTTCTATTATATAATTTTCATTTTCACAAGGCTTTACACAAACCTTGTATCCATACATAGAATATTTTATATAATAAGAGTGTATGCTAGTTATATATTAATAGATAGGTTTATCAGTTAATGTACTTAGTGATATTGTATAGATAGATAGTTTGTGCCATTCTTAGTTTACTTTAGTGTTTTCATTGGCTAATAGAGCCATAAAACCCATCGGGGTAGGTTAATTTAAAAGAATTGGGTTAACTAGACAACCTTAGATTGGATCTTCCCTTCTCGTTGATGGTGTGTCAAAAACGCCCGTCAACAATAATGGAACACCATAATTTTTTTTCGAATTCCTATTGAATTTTTGAACAATAGATATACTTCTGCAGTACTACCAATATATTTTCCACACCAAAGTGTCCTACCATATGAATGTTGTGAGCTTCCCAAATAAAATTTGTCTATTGACTTGAAGGAAAACAGAGATGGCCCAAATGGAATAACATTCTATCTTGAAGATGAAAGTCAGTGATGGGAATTAATGTTCCCAACATATGGTAAGTGGTAGCGAAGTCAAGATCACTCTTGTAGAGTTGGGGCCACCATGAGGCCTCATGTACACAAGAGTGGATCACCGTGGTTAATGCTCCAATTGAAGGTCGATTGAGAAAATCGATGCCGTAAGTGGTGCTCCCTATCTTATATTTGATGTTGAGATGAAATTGTTACAAGTATGTGGACCAATTTTGATGGCAGTTGTTCTAAAATTTACCTTTTGTTTGCATGAAGTGGAGATGCTTGTGATCAGTGTGGATGAATTTCTCCTTACCGAGAATGTAATGCTTCCATTGGTAGTAGGCTTGTACAATGGAATACAATTATTTGTCATAAGCGGGTTACTTACAGACTGCATCTAATAGTGTCTCACTATGATAGGCCATGAGATAACCGTGTTGAGTGAGAACTGCACCCATAGAATAATCAAAAGCATCTTTCTCAATCTCAAAAGGTTATTGCAAATCAGGTAATGAGAGAACTGTGTCTGAGAACAAGAAATGTTTTAGATCATCGAAAATTTTCTGTTGCAACTTTCCCCATACGAACTTTTCTTTTCCACCACCCTTGGTCACTTGGATGAGGGCCCATGCAATATGGGAGAATCCCAACACAAACCTGCGATAGAAATTGGCAAGTACCAAGAAAATACGAAGCTCAATTAGTGTGGTCGGGGCTGGCCAGTCATGAATCACCTAGATATTGGTTAGATCTTTGTGCACACCTTGCTCATCAACAATGTATCCCATGTATTGGACCATGTTCATGTCGAAGGAGAATTTTTCCAAATTAGCACATAACTTGTGTTTCCATAGAGTGTGAAGGACCTACTAAATATGCTGCAAGTGTTCCGACCAACTCTTGATTAAGATGAGAATATCATCCAAATATACCACCAAAAAATAATTAGCAAAAGGATGAAATATATTATCTTTCAACCTCATGAAATTGGTTGGGGCGTTGGTCAAACAAAATGGCATGACTAACCATTCAAAAATACCCTCTTTGGAATTGAAAGTAGTCTTCCATACATCGGTATATTCTATTGGTACTTGGTGGTAGTCAGACTTTAGGTCAATCTTTTTGAAGTACCTGACTCCACTGAGTTGGTCAATAAGGTCGTCAATTCAAGGAATTGGTTACCAGTTCCTGACTGTGATTTTTTTTAGGGCCCTATAATCAATGCAAATTCGATAGGTCATGTATTTATTCTACACGAGTACAAATAGGATTCCACAGGGTGAGGAGGTTGTTTGGATGTGCCCCTTTTCAAGAAGCTCTTGTATCTGGTGCATGATTTCCTCATTTTCCACAAGAGAGAGAAGATATAATAGACCATTGGGTAGGTGTGTTGAGGGTCAAATGGATTGAATGCTTGACTGGACAGTGCAAAGGTACCCCAATGGGTGAGGAGAATATGTCTTTGTATTCCTCAACGACCTTTTCCACTTGCTTCTGTTGCATGGAAAGGATCTATGCTGAGGCCATGGATGTGGCTGCGACCTTCTGTTCACTTTGAGAACAAATCATAAAGAAGACAATTTTTCTAGTCTGGGAGATGACCTTCCTGCATTTCTTAGCAGAGATCAAATAAATTGCGTTAGGTGGAGCTACCTCTGGTATCATGTACAATACTTTTCCCAAAGAAATAATAACACTACGAGGTCTAGACTCATATACAACACGACGTTTCCACAAGTAAGGTTGGTTTAAAATAACATCACAAACTTCAAGGGGGGAAATATCACACATTACCTCATCCTTGAAGGGATTTATGTCATAGGGAAGGTGACACTATTGGCTGACACAAAGATCTCTTCCTTGGTAGAGCCACCCGATGGTGTAAGGTTTTAGATTTGGTGTCCTTGGCAGGTCCAATTGCTTAGATAGATTTTCTAATATGAGGCTCTTTTGACTTTCTCTATTCACCCACATCTACGAGTGGAAAATGCACTCACCTTCCTATGGTTCTTCAGGTTCACTTGGATAGACCTTGGTGGTAGCTATGATGGCATTAGGTTTCACATCAATGATTTGATCACCCTTGTCTGGTTCTGATTCTAAGTCAGAACTTGCATCTGTCTCCGAGGCTTTCAACTTTTCCACCAACGATCACTTTGATCAATGCCATTCATCGGTGTTATGCCAGGTACTTTCATGGAATTCGCACCACTTTTTAGTGTCTTTCCCTTTCTTCCCATTACCCTTATTTGTTGTTGTCTTGGACTAGTTTTCTTGAAATGTTCCATCCTTTCTCTATCCTTTGTTCTGTAGGTTGGGGATGCCTTTACCATGCTTGTGCTATGAGGAATTCACAGATCCAAACTCTCAATTCTTATTTTTAAATTTATTCTTGATTTTGAAGACACATTGATAAGCCAGTCCCAATGATGAAATATCCAAAAACTCCATTTCTATCTAGATGTATCGATGCACACTGTCGTGGTACTTGAGCACCAAATGTCTTTTAGAGTATTTTATACTCAGCTTGGTGCGCAAGGTATGGAAGACATTTGTGAACTCTGGAACTGTTTGGTCCATTTCCTTCCGCAATGTGGTCCATTTTGTATATTGGTCAGCGTAGCTTCCAACATGTTAAAACTGTTCCTTAATAGCATATATGAAAGAACCCCAATTGGGTATGAATACAAAGAGTGAAGATTCATTCATTCCCTTTTGATCACAATAAGTATCCCATCATTTCTTGACACGGGGACAACCTTAAGGAGAGAAAAGGTGATATTTTATCTATTGGAAAAGTTATGGAAAAAAATACCCTTCAAGAATATTCAACCATTTATCTAGAGCATATACATCTCTCTGATCTTCAAATACAATAATATCAAAACAAACTTGTACCTTGAAAGGGATGACACCTCCAAAGTGGTCGTTTGATGAAGATGCATCAACTATTGGAAGTCTTCGAAGGATCTGGGAAAAATTGTCCATCATCTTGTTCATTTTGCATGCTAGGGCTTCCTCAAGAAACATTTTAATAGGATCTCATGCTCCATTGTCTCTCTTTTATTCTACCATGGGAGGCCATCAGGGTTAGAAAGGACGATCCTGCAAAGGATCAAATATTTTGAGTCCCAACTCCTTATACCCTGATTTGGTTGGGGACATGCACAAATAAATAGATAAAGAGAATAACACTATGATACCATTGATCCATATTTATAAATGGAACAAAATGAAATGCAAAGTTATAACAAAAACACAAAGATATAATGAAACTTGAATTCTTTTAATAAATGAAATGTGTTGAATTGTAAAAAATGAAGATTGAAACAAAAATTCTTGAATGGTGGTATCTTATCTCTGAGAAGAGATGTGATGGATAATTGAACTCTTTCTAGTTCCAATAATGTAGAGAACACAACTTGTTAATTTTTAGGAAATTATGGCTTAGATTGAGGAATTTGTTTCCTCCACTCCTCTTAACCTATTTTAACTTTGCAAACTTGGATTTTGAAATGAGTGAATGTTAAGGGTAACCTAAGGTAGATTTTTTTAGGCATAAACCCCTATTATACCCCATCACCTTTCCCCTCTTGTGGTATCATATCCCCTTTAGGCGAACTTGCCCCATCGACCTTGGTCATTTTTTATTAACTGCATAATTAAAATAATTACATTATTCAAGAGGCTCAAATCAGGATATTAAATCATGGTATAAATGGATCTAAACCCAAAGTATGCCCATTTTCCCTCTTTCTCATCCTTTTAAAGAAATTACAATAGCCACAACATTCATGGAAACAATTCAGAAGCTACATGGAATCCCCAAGATTATTGTATGTGATAGAGATCAAATTTTCCTTGGAAAATTTTGGACTAAATTATTTTCCTGTTTGGTTACTCAATTGGCTCACAACTCCTCTTATTATCCTCAATCCAATGGGAAAAATAAAATTATGAATAAATGTCTAGAAGGGTATCTTCGTTTCTTTGCATATGATAAATAGACACACTAGGTCAAGTGGTCACCCTTGGAAAAATGGTGGTACAACACATCCTTCCATACTTCATAAAAAATGTCCCCATTTATGATACTTTATTTAATATAGCATTCTCCATCCATCACATCACCCTTGATATGGAGAAAAAAGGTTCAAGCAATGGAGGACCACATAGAGTACCAACAAGAGTTTCTCAAACTATCGAAGGACAACTTTGTTACAACAAAAAATAGGATGAAACATCTCAATGAAAGGGAATTTGAAGTGGGGAATTGGGTATTTATAAGGCTACAAAAATACAAGCAAATGTCCCTTAAGAAAAAAACAAAGGACAAAAAATTAGCACCCAAGTACTATGGTTCCTATAAGGTGTTGTGATGGATTGAAAGTATGGCATACAAATTGGAGTTTCCTCCATGTTCACGTGTACATCAAGTATTCCATGTTTCTTTCTTAATGAAGGTAATCGACGATAAGATGCCAATTCAAAATATATTACTTGTGATCAATAAAGGAGGTAAAATCATACTAGAACTAGAAATAATTATTGAAACGAGGATCATGCAACTAAGAAAATGAGAAATTACTAAGTACCTCATCAAGTGGAAGAACCTACTAGTATAAGAAGCAACATGGGAATATGAGTTCTTCATGTACAAATATCCACATATAATCAAGTGTTGAGGAAAACACTTGTTTGAAGGGGAGGCACATTTTAAGCCCTAGACAAAGCCTCATGTTAAACATAAAGCTCCATGTAATCCCTAGATAAAACCCTAGATATTGAGTTATTACATTTCAATTATTATATTAGTGTTGTAGGATAGACCCTTTAATTATAATTGTACCTTTTGTCTTCTACACACACACACACTCACACCAAAGAGACCTAGTTTTAGAATAATCTCATCTTGTACATTTGTTCTATTGTAAAAAGAGGTTTCCCCCTTGAAGATACTTCACATTCATTCTTCTCTCATTCTCAAGGCACGGATTTCTCTCTATCTTTTTATGCTATTTTGGTTCTTTGGTGCATAACCCATTATAGAACAATTATTAAACAAGTTGAAAACTACACACACAATTTTACTAGTTACTATGGATTAAATACAACAGTTACACTAGTTGTTATGTATTAAATACAATGGTTTCACTAGTCACTGTAGATTAAATACATTAATTACTTAGATTATCAAGTGGTTGATAGTGGTTGAATATGGTGTTGGACAATTGGTTTAGATTGATGGAAAATTGGTTTGGATAGTTGGTTGTGATTGATGTCAACCCTTGGAGAGTGATATTGTAGATTGATTTCAATCCTTATATATTGATGTCAACCCTTGAGTATGTCTGGTAGCACATTCTGGTAGCCCCATAAGTGTGGTTAAGGAACCCAAGTTTTTTTGAGGTATTTGGACATGAAGATTAGTGAATATGCATGTAAGACTATCATGGATGGCTAGTACATGTTGTGTCATTTCTGGTGATATGTGGTACACCACATAACTCCTCACGGTTAGGGAAATATGGCCTTGTGAAGTTGGAGAACCCTTTAGAGTAATATAGAAGCCCCTAGAAGGTCAACAAGAAGTCAATTATTCTAAAACTCCTAGAAATTCATCAAGAAGTTTACTAGTCAAGCTAGTTGCAACTAGGAGTTAAACATGGGTAAAGTTGTTGAAATAAGAAAATAATTAAAAAGTAATTAGTTACAACAAGAAATTATGAGTTAACTAATTATGGGTAAAGTAGTTGCAACAAGAATGTGGGTTATCCCTAAAACAAGGAATATGGGTAAAACAATTGCGAGTTAGCTCCTAAAGGAAGACACCAAGAAAATAATTAAAAATAAATTAGTTGCAACAAGAAATTATAAGTTGACTAATTATGGGTAAAGTAGTTGCAACAATAATGTGGGTTATCCCTAAAACAAGGAATATGGGTAAAATAATTACAAGATAACCCCTAAAGGAAGGCACTTGGGAAGTATAAATAAGAGATCAAGAGACTCACATTAGCACCTATTGAGTATATTGAATATCTATAAGTGAATGAGGTAACCAAGGAGACCTGAGGAGAATTTCAGAGGGAATATTGGCATATGCCTATTTTGGGAGAAGGATCTATTTTTGGGCGCATGCTTAGTTTTGGAAGAGAAGGTCTATTTTTGGAGCACGCGCCTTAGGAGGCAGACAAAAAACATGTAAGAAAAGAAGGAAAAGCAACAAGCATGAGGAGAAGCAACATGGCGCGTATGCAGACATGACTAACCATGTTAGGGTTACGATTTTTGATAAAGATTGTTATGGCTATAAGCCAATAGAGTAATATAAATAAAGACCTAGGAGGTCTAGGTCAGGGTGGTTGTCATTCATAAGTTATTGATTGTTGTGAGTTTTGTTATGGTTATTGTGGTAGAGTGAAATAAGCTAGTGTTTTATGGTTAGGTCACAGGATGATGAGCTTGGTGTGATCTAGTCAGCCTCCCAGAGGGTACTTACCCTCATTTTTTATTGTAATCTTGAATATGTAATGTGCACAATGCATATTTTGAAACATAATGAATAAAAGAGCAGAAGAGTCAAATATTTGTGGATGTATCCCTAGGAGGGGGTGAACCTGGTAAAATATTGTGTTCTATGTGTTGTGAATGATTGCTTTTACTATTCTATTAATCATCAGTTAAATAATGAATGGTTAACTCTAAATATAAAAACATGCATGCGTAGTTAATGATGAATGAATCCTATAATTAGATGAATGATTAATGATGATGCATAAGGGAAATAATAAAAACATAGCCCCACTCATTCCTAGACTACAAAACCTGAGTATTGCAGTCCCCCATAAAGCTATCTCAAGTGAGATTGCGATGTGCACTCTGTGCGCAACGTTTCCTTCTAGTTTACCAGGAAGGTCGATAGTTTTGAGGGTTTTGTTGGAAACCTATTTGAGATCAGAACCTGGGTCAACCCAAGTACCAAAAAATGGTTATGTTTCCAGTTGGAATTGCATAGGATTGAGTGGACGAGATATGTGGAAGAAAAGCACAGAGGATGAAAGCATAGAACATAATGTTCATGGCATGTAATCCAACAAAGGTGAAGATTGAAAGATGGTTTAGGAAAAAATAACTTGATTTTGCACAGAACGACAACAAAATCCCTAATTTGACGTCGCACGAGTATCTTGACAAATGCATGTTTAGCGACTTGCATGAGGTATTTTATGTGATTTCTTACATATGTTGCAGGAGTGGTTATTGAGGTTGAAGGAAAACCATCCTACGAATTGGATCAAACAACTAGAGTGGCATATTATGGATATCATGTAGTTACAACAAGTTAATAACAAATTTACGCACGCAGTAGATTTCTGGTTAGACAATATTATTGCAGGGTTTATCACCGAATTTGTAGTAGATATCGTGAAGTCCTACACTGCTGCAGAGCAAGATTTTTTGAAGGGACCTAGAGGTAGGTACATCATATCATTGTATAATTCAATCAAGATTTTATTGTATGAAAAAGGTGTGATGACTATGGAACCAGACAACTAAACTTCCTTGTGCGCATGGGGGAAGGGGGGAAGCACTGATAGGAGGTGGAGATATGGACATGGAGATGGATAAGGGGAAGAAGAAGGAGGCCATAGACCCAATCATGATGGAATAAGACCAAATAAAGAAGATAATGGAAAAATCTGCAAAGACACGCAATGGAAGACCTTACCAATATAAGATGAATAACAAGAAGAGGGCCATAGCCAACAAAGCGAGCTTGGAGAGAGATGAAGAAGAGGTAGAGGATTTCTAGGCTGTGGAGAATATTGAGGAAATCCTGCACGCAACATATGAAAGGAGAACAAGAGGACCAGGGTCATGAATATAAGGCATAACTCTAGTCCAAATCACCGTCAGTGTGGAACCTACAACCCCATGTGTGGCCAATACACCTGAAAGAACAACAACATTTAGAAAACAAAATTTTAGTGGAAGATGAGTAACATGATAGGGGTCCAATCAAGAAAAATCAACTGGGGAGTAAGTTCAGAAAGTAACAGTCAATTATCTACACCGCACAGAGGTAGTAGTTCAACATAGTTCAAAATGTTAGGACAAGATCCCACAATTAGATTTCCAGAGTTCCCGGGAGAGGCATCAAAGGACCTTGAAAATAACTTATTCATCTGTGAAAAGATCTGGGAAGAAAATCATATCATAGATGAGGATACAAATATTTCACAATTATCTATCACATTAAGAGACCATGCACTGGATTGGTACATAAGCCTTGATGTAAACAATCCACAAGGAATACCAAAGACTGTCGCAAAGATGAAAAAACTATTGGTAAACGAGTTTCATAAGCCAAGCTCAGAAGACTATTACATGAATGAAATGATTAAAATAAGGAAGAAAAAAGGTAAGTTTGTTTGGTAGATTGATCAGAGGTTCAAACATCTAAAAGGTAAGTTGAAGTATTCCATTACTAATATGCAACATAGGCAATTGTTTGTAGACTCACTGTTACCACACTTGAAGTATCCTTTGAGACAACAAAAGTTGCAAAATTGGGTAGAGGATCTGCAGGTAGCCTTGCAACTAGAAGAAAACCATTATTAGAAGACAGATCGAGAAATAGAGGATCTAAAGGAGGATCTGAAAAATCTAACATTTCAACTGAACTAGATTAAGGGAAAAGAGAAAAGAGAAAAGAGAAAAGAGAAGTTGTTTGGTGTACATTATGCAAGAAAAAAGGACATCATAATAATGAATGTCCAACTTTTGCACAGTACTTGGTAGAAGGGGTGCCAAACCCCTTTTCAACAGGAGGACCACGATGCGATATTTTTAAGATGCATGGTCCTGTTCCATATCATTCTCCAATGCTACAAAAATATTAGACAGTACCAAAAAGTTTGTATTGCAATTTTTGAAAATCAGTGGTTCATGATGATAAGGATTGTAGAATGATGGAACTAATGAGAGAAATAACTTCAACAACTTATAGGGTGCAAGCAAAGATTATGATAGGGAAAGTTGTAGCTCATTTCAACCAGGTTCCACCACCATTTAACCCCGCACAACCATAGTACAACAATGCACAACCATAGTATAACCTCGCACAATATAACGAAGTACCTTAATACAATGCACCGCGAGGAGATAGAGGTGTATTTAGAGGTGGAGGAAGAGGCAAAGTAGGATTTGGATGAGGCAGAGGGCCAATAGTGTGCCACAAAAACCAACAACCAAGACATTATGCCAGGTATTTTCCACTCCACATGCGACATGTATGTATTGTCACACAACAGACCATGACACAGAAGACTGCCCAACACTCTTGGGGAAGATTCAAGAAAAAAGGAACCAGAACAAGTAGAATGTCCACTAGATTTCTGCAAAGGCTATGCATGATGGGAAAAACATCAATATAGTTAGTCTAGGAGGAGCCAAGATAGGAGCTGATGCAACAAAACAAGATCCATCTCAACACCAATGGGTTGAGAAGAATACTGAGCCACAAAAGAAGTTTGATGTACATAAAGAAAATGAAACATTTAAGGAGGGCATATAGGAGCTTCTCAAGGATAGCATTGCGTCTACATCATTTGCATAGAAAAATTATGACCGACCAATGTACGAGACACCATCTTCAATGGATCACGCCAATAAAGGACAACCTTTAGAAAAAGTAAGTACCATAAAGACTTTTCTGCAATATTGTGTTAAGTTATTAAATGATCCATCATCTGTGAACATCTTATAAAATCTTCAAGAAAGATGCAACACAGAGGTAGAAGGGAAGTTAGAGCAGAAAATAGTCAATCATCTCCATACAAGAAGAAGAACAAACAGGAAGTTCAGGATAAATGCCAACATTGGGGAGTTCATCATGGGAGATATCATACTTGATTTAGGATCTGAAGTAAACGTATTGCCTAAGAGGACATGACAGTGTATGGGGTAACCCACATTAATCTATTCACTTGTCTAGTTAAAACTAGAAAATCAACACAAAGTGTTACCAATTGGAAGACTTAAAGGGGTGAAAATAGATTTGGATGGAGTGGGCATTTTGGTATATTTCAAATTAATAGAGATAGTGGATGGTACAACATCTTACCCAACATTATTTGGATTGGATTGGAAATTTTATAACCAAGTTGTGATAAACTTGAAGAAAAGGAAAATGAATTTTGAATTAGATGAATATAGAGTTATTGCACCATTGGATCCTTCAAAAGGACAAAGGTTTGTAGAGGCAAACTGTTTGGATTTGGAATAAATAAATCAACTATACATAACCACTGCGTGAGAATAATATTATGTCAAGACAACTGTCGATGTGGTACTCAACTGGAGAAGAATTACACTGTGTGCTTCATAATCAGACACAGGTTTGGAGAATTGGTAGTAGAGACTACATGAATTCTCCACAATGAGGTGCAAAAGAATATACTACATAGTAAGGTGGGTTGGTACAGAGATAAGGGAACCTCCCAGTTTTCATGGGTTGACCGACTTAGATAAATTCATGAAAAACTATGAGGAGGAAGTTTTGGAAAATCATAGGCTCTTAGCCCTGGATATTTCACTCAAGGAAACACCTGCAACATGGTTTGGCTCACATAAAGAAACAATTCAGGACTTGTATTATTGTAAATGACTACCGTGTATTAGATTTGGTGTAGAACAGGGGAGCAATACAGTGAAAAAGTATGACGGGTGAGGAACACCAGTTGAGAACCTAGAGAAATGCAGAACACAATGGAGGATGACACCACTAGAGGAATGGCCTCATCACTTCATTCATACATTGGAAGAGATCCCATGGAATTGGTACATAGACATGAGATGCACAGAGGCACTACATAATGGATAGTGTTACAACAAAATTTTGTAGTAACCCTCTCATTTGAGCATGAGAACCCCAACATTGATTCAACTCTGAAGCTGATACAAGGAGTGATATTTTTTGATGAACAAGAGGTCAAAATTATAATAGAATATCAACAACAAAATAGACATATAGTCAAAGAGTTACTCTCATGTTATCATGTATGTGGTGATAAATATATGCACTATTAATTCCCAAATTAAATTATCAACCAGGGCTCGTAATCTTCGAGGTGCAAGCACATGAAATGCAAGATTGGAGCCTAGTCTAGCCTAATCTAAAGACAATGACAATATGAACAAAATGAGCAAAGTAAACAAATTGCAAGAAATTAACACTAAGGATTCATCACTGGGACATATAAATAACTTAGTGCTATAAAGGCTTAGATCATAGTCTTTCATGCACTCAAAGTGATGTTCGTGTGATTAACCGTGAGTAGCTTACTAAAGTTTTCTATCCTTCAATTGTTATTTTCTATAGTGGATCCACACTTAAATGCAATAAATGAAACAAGAAAACGGAAATGAATTCAAGTGATAGGAAATAAAATAACACCTTGGGATGAAGCCCATCACGGGGAGGCCATATCTCACGAGTTAGACCCTTAATCTATCCTTTGGTGAGTAAAATTACAAGCTTGCAATAAGAAGCCAAACAAAATGAAATACTAAAACAAAACTACGTGATCAACAATTTATTGATCATGAAAATAAATCATGAATTTCTATAAGCAAATGGGAGTCGAGAACTATCTACAGTACATAAAATGAAATCAATCAATCAAACATTTCATTATTTTTATGAACCAAAGAAATGCAAGTTCAGAAATTCATCTACACAGATCTGTCACACTAAGAAAAATCAAAGTATGAGATAACCAATAAATAAAATTAGCATAAATCAATTAGCAAACTGAATAGAACATCTAATCTATGAATCAATTAACAATGCAACTAAAATCTCTCACTCAGAGATAAACTAACATATACATAAAAATAAATTAAACAAATCTAACAAACAAATATAAATGAGCAACACATTACCAATATTGAGGGGCCCTCCCAAGATGACAATTACTACTAGATATACTTCAGATTAAAACCCAATGATGCACCACAAATATGAAATCAATCATCTTTCATCTATTGAAATTCAAGCTCAAATTACAACAATGGCATCATAACTATTTTCCTCTATTACATGAACCTCCATTACAAAAGAATGATCATAATGACAATTGGATCCTTATCACAACCCTATGAGGATTACTTATACATGAAATCCATGGAGGAATGGATAAAACTGAATTCCCCAACTCAGATTTTGGTTAAAACCAATTTTACAATTTTTGGAATGAAATCACAAAAATATGGGGTTTTCATCAATTTGGGAAGATTCAAGTTGAAGATCCACCCACAACTCTTATACCGTTTTGAATTTTTAAAATTTCTTGAATTTTACTCAATTTTCCATATTCTAGACAAAACCCAAATCGTAGAATTGCTAGATCTGATACCATTTGCACGAAAATCG
>ML796551.1:275363-312806 GCA_009831015.1 Picea engelmannii
TGTTTCTTTTGGATAATAAGCCTGAATAAATTAACATCTCGTAGATCATTATCCCGTGGAATGAACAAGTTTTAAACAACTCAGTTCTTCCTTCTGATTCTTGTTGAGATGTTGGCTTGATTGGAGCTTGGGTTTTGGATTTATAAATTAGTCGTATTATTTTCTTTTTGTTGACTTTGATTTCTTTCAATAAAATTTGATTTGGTTTGTTGAATGCTCTTTCTTTTCTATTTTTGAGTGAGTCTTTTCTTTTTTGTTTGTCTATCTTTCTGGTTCAATAAATCTGTTGTTTGAAACTAATCACCATATGGAAATATTATTCAAAAGATCATACCACCTGTTGCTCTCAAATAAACTGAGATAGTCCAAATCTGGTCTTGAAAAAAGATTTATCTCAACTCTATTAGACAATTTTTAATTCGATTGCTACCATTCTTCTTTCCCTTCAACATTATTGTAAGGAATTGTCTCTGAAAGTTGGAGTAATATATGGTTATCATGGCTACTATAAGACTTTTTATTCCATCCTAGTCCTTACAGGACATTCCATTTTTTCTTCCCCATCTTCTAGATAATCTCTTATTTAGAGATCGGAGTCAAATTCTGTGATCAGACCACCTATGTGCTTAAAATAATAGAGCATAAAGTTTCTAATTTAGGGTTGGAAGGTCTCATCATGAGTTGATCCATCATGACCATTGAAAATTTACGGAAGTGACAATACCATTTATGGTCACCAAGCCAGGGTAGTGGCCTTCAGTCTTCCCAACCGAAGGATAAGAGGTCTCATCACAAGCCGAATTTCTCACCTCCGTGGATTTTTGTGGATAACACTGCTACTAACTGGTCATCAAGCCAGAGAAATGACTTTCATTTAGTCACCAAAATGCCAAAAGAGTCAAAATAAATAATTCCAGGAATGATCCATCACGTGTGCTTAAACTATTAGATGGGATCAAGGCGACCGGATAGGTTAAAAGGAAACCCTGTCGAGGATATGAACGCTTGCTGGTAGCAACGGCCTTGACTGTGGTATTGAAGTCCTTTCTCAAAATTGTCATGACCCATTAATGAAACAATCATTCAGATTTTAATTCTTTACAATATATTTCCCCTCAATTCATGAAATATGTTAACATCAATCTATATATGTATGCGAAGCTAATATCAATACTATATAGACCAGACAAGGGATTTTCTTAAGGAAATTTGAAGATCTGACAGCTTGGCAACTTTTACTATAATTCCTCATGATGATAAGTTTTGAATCAATGCAAAGATAACTTATTCTCCTAGTGAGTTTCCATTTGTTGGTTGCCCCAACTAGCACCTTGCTATTTTACTTCAAAATGCAATATTATCTATAAATTTTCTCATTGCCTAGTATGTTCTATTCATTGGAATGATAAATTCTTTGTGATTTTTTCTTGGTTTGTATAAACATTTGTCATTTTTATTTCGTTCTATTGTGCTATTATATCGTGCTTAATTTCAAGACTGATAAGCATGAAATTAAGGATTTTTTTTGTAAATTGTTTTGATGGATTTTACATGATGTCTTTCGCAACTATGGTGCTCCAATGGATTTATTTTTAATTAGCTTCTTCTATTCCTAACTTAATCCGAAAAGGATACTGCAATATTATAGCAACTTCCATCATTTTCTATAGTGGAACTAACTTAGATTCACAACTTATGTTAATATTGAAAGTTCCCTAACTATAATCTTGTTTGATAAGGGAAAGTTTAACCTTATAGATCCTTTTATTATTATAAGCACAAGTTTTATCATTGTCAAAACCCTTGTCATAACAAGGAAGAATCCAACTTTCTTTTGCACCCTATGCTTAAACCTTAGTAAATCCAACTATTATAGACCATGTTTAAAGGTGAATCCTAATTCTTGGTTTATGATAGCGTTATATTAGGTTATGGGTGATGCATAATTATTACTCTGTTATCAATAATTCGATTTTATTATTCTACTCTAAACTGACCATAACCAAATCCTTTGATCATTACTATGATCATGTTCGTGCTCATGATTTGGGGCCAGTGGTTCATGGAAAATTATAAGGAAAACATGGTTCATCCCACCATGAATCCCTATGTCCTCTGTCATGCAATCAATCTTGGGTATCATCAAGGTTTTAGGTGGTTGATTGGTTTGTATTTTCCTCTACTCTACGAGTTCTTAGCCACTATTGTTGGAATGAGGTATGTCAACTTGTTCTTATTTGGTTTTAATGATTCTGTTGTATGTATTCTCTCCCACAGAGGTAGTTTTTTCTCCCTTCACTTTATACTATTCATAAAGGTAGATACAAAGCTCATGGATCATGTAGTAAAGGTGAAATCAGAGCTAAACAGTCATGGAGTTTTTACTTACCCACAATAGTATAACAAAGTTCAAAACGTGCCAGAACTGAGAGATGTTGTTGCAGGATGAATTCTGAGAAAACGGTTAAGAATTAGACCAAACTGTTAAAAACCCATCTCCAAAAGGGGCTCATTTACTGTTTAGAGGGAAATTTCTCCAGAAACCAAGCCATTTAAGAGATACATCCCATTTTTTGAAGAACAATATCTCAAAAATTCTATTTCGGTGGAGGTAAGGGGTTCTTTCACTTTTCTCAGAGATCAATGTGGATTCTGACCAAATGACAAATAGTTTAACAAAACCATCAAAAACCCATCTCATAAATGAACCCATTTATCTCTTAGGCAAACAGTTTCCTAAAAACCTCCAATATGTGAGATATATAACCTTTGCTTTAAATAATATCTTCTCAGAATTTCCGTCGAGTTTGAGGAAATAGTTCAACGTTGCAGAGTAATCATATTTGTCTCAGGATATTGAAAAGATTGAGTAAGAGGCCTGATTTAACACTGATCCTCACTCCTCCCTTTTCTCTATGGATTTGAAAACCTGCCATGTATTGGTCCTGCTTTAAGGAGTAATTTCTTAACAGAAAAAAACTCCCCTGACAGTGATCACCAACATTGTAAAACAAAATCAGAGCCTGGACGTTGTGGTGGCTACTGATTCTGGGTCGAGAAATATCATTTGTTACAGAGACATAATAGAGATCTCAAGAGGGAGAATCATAAATCAATTAATAAAAGGGAACTAAATTCTTCTCATGAAAATAAAAGAGTAAAAAATTCTCAGAATATCACTATAAAAAATCCACCAATGTCAATATTGTTCTGGAATCCACTTTGTATTCATCTTCATTTTCAAACACATGATTTATGGTAAAGTCAATTCTAATATTGTAATTAGTTTTGTTTGTTTCGATTTGATTTTGTTTTTTCATTTTGTTTAGACAAGCTATAGAATCTCAGTCTTATTTTAGTGTGATTTGATTTCTAATAAAATCTTAATTTATATTTCAAGTTTTAAAACAAATTCAAGGATGTTGAGTACGTTGCTTGGCTAGTGGAGATTATAGAGCTTTGTTTCTCTTTTATTCATATTTAGTTATATTTTAAAACAATTGGTAATATATTTTGTATTTATAACAAAATTGGTCCAAGTTGTTATAATTTTTGTTATTATAAACTTGGTTTTAGATTTGATATCATAATCTCTCTATTTTTGAAATATTGACCTCTATCCTGTGGATATGAGAGTTGATCATTGTTCTCTTTAAATATTTATTTTTGCTCTAAAGCAAGAGGTGTTCTTTTGGAACCCGAAAGATGAACTTATTTTTTGAATGACATGGAAATACAATATGCTTTTTTGGCTTTAGTCTGCATAGCAAATTGTATGATGTGATTATTTAGTAATCATATTATTTTTCATATTTTTCAAAGCATGAAAACATATATTGTATGAGTTAGCTTTAGTCTATTCGTCATTATATGCTTTTATGTTTTTCTTATATATTTTATGATATGTTTCATTATTTATGGTTATCATAATCCTTGTGGCTAATTAAACATAAAACAAGTATCTATATATTCCGAGTTTATGTTGAATGCTAGAATTTTTTATATCATCTGCAGGAGACTGGAGTTGTTTCCATCTCTAAATTTTAAATCACATAAAGCCACATGGAAAATATTTGTCTTTCTGTTTCTTACAAATCGCTTTCAAAACATTAAAATTGCTTGAAATGTTTCAGGTAATATCATAAATATATTCTTTTCTTTTTTGTAATGTGCTTGCCATAGATTTCTGCTTAGAAAACAAGTTATTGGAGCATGCCTTACACATAAAGAAAAATAACTTATTGCTTTTCTTTATTGCTTATCAACAACATGTTAGTTACTTTTATGAGTTTACTTATTTATTTTTTGAATGAATAACGATTAAACGATTCAACTTTAGATTCTTTGTCCACTTCAGTTATATCATCAACAATCTTATTCATTCATTTTGTTGTTTTGTGATTATTTAGTTTTAGAATAATTTTCTTATTTTTATATCTTACTCAAACTATGTTTCTATTATATAATTTTCATTTTCACAAGGCTTTACACAAACCTTGTATCCATACATAGAATATTTTATATAATAAGAGTGTATGCTAGTTATATATTAATAGATAGGTTTATCAGTTAATGTACTTAGTGATATTGTATAGATAGATAGTTTGTGCCATTCTTAGTTTACTTTAGTGTTTTCATTGGCTAATAGAGCCATAAAACCCATCGGGGTAGGTTAATTTAAAAGAATTGGGTTAACTAGACAACCTTAGATTGGATCTTCCCTTCTCGTTGATGGTGTGTCAAAAACGCCCGTCAACAATAATGGAACACCATAATTTTTTTTCGAATTCCTATTGAATTTTTGAACAATAGATATACTTCTGCAGTACTACCAATATATTTTCCACACCAAAGTGTCCTACCATATGAATGTTGTGAGCTTCCCAAATAAAATTTGTCTATTGACTTGAAGGAAAACAGAGATGGCCCAAATGGAATAACATTCTATCTTGAAGATGAAAGTCAGTGATGGGAATTAATGTTCCCAACATATGGTAAGTGGTAGCGAAGTCAAGATCACTCTTGTAGAGTTGGGGCCACCATGAGGCCTCATGTACACAAGAGTGGATCACCGTGGTTAATGCTCCAATTGAAGGTCGATTGAGAAAATCGATGCCGTAAGTGGTGCTCCCTATCTTATATTTGATGTTGAGATGAAATTGTTACAAGTATGTGGACCAATTTTGATGGCAGTTGTTCTAAAATTTACCTTTTGTTTGCATGAAGTGGAGATGCTTGTGATCAGTGTGGATGAATTTCTCCTTACCGAGAATGTAATGCTTCCATTGGTAGTAGGCTTGTACAATGGAATACAATTATTTGTCATAAGCGGGTTACTTACAGACTGCATCTAATAGTGTCTCACTATGATAGGCCATGAGATAACCGTGTTGAGTGAGAACTGCACCCATAGAATAATCAAAAGCATCTTTCTCAATCTCAAAAGGTTATTGCAAATCAGGTAATGAGAGAACTGTGTCTGAGAACAAGAAATGTTTTAGATCATCGAAAATTTTCTGTTGCAACTTTCCCCATACGAACTTTTCTTTTCCACCACCCTTGGTCACTTGGATGAGGGCCCATGCAATATGGGAGAATCCCAACACAAACCTGCGATAGAAATTGGCAAGTACCAAGAAAATACGAAGCTCAATTAGTGTGGTCGGGGCTGGCCAGTCATGAATCACCTAGATATTGGTTAGATCTTTGTGCACACCTTGCTCATCAACAATGTATCCCATGTATTGGACCATGTTCATGTCGAAGGAGAATTTTTCCAAATTAGCACATAACTTGTGTTTCCATAGAGTGTGAAGGACCTACTAAATATGCTGCAAGTGTTCCGACCAACTCTTGATTAAGATGAGAATATCATCCAAATATACCACCAAAAAATAATTAGCAAAAGGATGAAATATATTATCTTTCAACCTCATGAAATTGGTTGGGGCGTTGGTCAAACAAAATGGCATGACTAACCATTCAAAAATACCCTCTTTGGAATTGAAAGTAGTCTTCCATACATCGGTATATTCTATTGGTACTTGGTGGTAGTCAGACTTTAGGTCAATCTTTTTGAAGTACCTGACTCCACTGAGTTGGTCAATAAGGTCGTCAATTCAAGGAATTGGTTACCAGTTCCTGACTGTGATTTTTTTTAGGGCCCTATAATCAATGCAAATTCGATAGGTCATGTATTTATTCTACACGAGTACAAATAGGATTCCACAGGGTGAGGAGGTTGTTTGGATGTGCCCCTTTTCAAGAAGCTCTTGTATCTGGTGCATGATTTCCTCATTTTCCACAAGAGAGAGAAGATATAATAGACCATTGGGTAGGTGTGTTGAGGGTCAAATGGATTGAATGCTTGACTGGACAGTGCAAAGGTACCCCAATGGGTGAGGAGAATATGTCTTTGTATTCCTCAACGACCTTTTCCACTTGCTTCTGTTGCATGGAAAGGATCTATGCTGAGGCCATGGATGTGGCTGCGACCTTCTGTTCACTTTGAGAACAAATCATAAAGAAGACAATTTTTCTAGTCTGGGAGATGACCTTCCTGCATTTCTTAGCAGAGATCAAATAAATTGCGTTAGGTGGAGCTACCTCTGGTATCATGTACAATACTTTTCCCAAAGAAATAATAACACTACGAGGTCTAGACTCATATACAACACGACGTTTCCACAAGTAAGGTTGGTTTAAAATAACATCACAAACTTCAAGGGGGGAAATATCACACATTACCTCATCCTTGAAGGGATTTATGTCATAGGGAAGGTGACACTATTGGCTGACACAAAGATCTCTTCCTTGGTAGAGCCACCCGATGGTGTAAGGTTTTAGATTTGGTGTCCTTGGCAGGTCCAATTGCTTAGATAGATTTTCTAATATGAGGCTCTTTTGACTTTCTCTATTCACCCACATCTACGAGTGGAAAATGCACTCACCTTCCTATGGTTCTTCAGGTTCACTTGGATAGACCTTGGTGGTAGCTATGATGGCATTAGGTTTCACATCAATGATTTGATCACCCTTGTCTGGTTCTGATTCTAAGTCAGAACTTGCATCTGTCTCCGAGGCTTTCAACTTTTCCACCAACGATCACTTTGATCAATGCCATTCATCGGTGTTATGCCAGGTACTTTCATGGAATTCGCACCACTTTTTAGTGTCTTTCCCTTTCTTCCCATTACCCTTATTTGTTGTTGTCTTGGACTAGTTTTCTTGAAATGTTCCATCCTTTCTCTATCCTTTGTTCTGTAGGTTGGGGATGCCTTTACCATGCTTGTGCTATGAGGAATTCACAGATCCAAACTCTCAATTCTTATTTTTAAATTTATTCTTGATTTTGAAGACACATTGATAAGCCAGTCCCAATGATGAAATATCCAAAAACTCCATTTCTATCTAGATGTATCGATGCACACTGTCGTGGTACTTGAGCACCAAATGTCTTTTAGAGTATTTTATACTCAGCTTGGTGCGCAAGGTATGGAAGACATTTGTGAACTCTGGAACTGTTTGGTCCATTTCCTTCCGCAATGTGGTCCATTTTGTATATTGGTCAGCGTAGCTTCCAACATGTTAAAACTGTTCCTTAATAGCATATATGAAAGAACCCCAATTGGGTATGAATACAAAGAGTGAAGATTCATTCATTCCCTTTTGATCACAATAAGTATCCCATCATTTCTTGACACGGGGACAACCTTAAGGAGAGAAAAGGTGATATTTTATCTATTGGAAAAGTTATGGAAAAAAATACCCTTCAAGAATATTCAACCATTTATCTAGAGCATATACATCTCTCTGATCTTCAAATACAATAATATCAAAACAAACTTGTACCTTGAAAGGGATGACACCTCCAAAGTGGTCGTTTGATGAAGATGCATCAACTATTGGAAGTCTTCGAAGGATCTGGGAAAAATTGTCCATCATCTTGTTCATTTTGCATGCTAGGGCTTCCTCAAGAAACATTTTAATAGGATCTCATGCTCCATTGTCTCTCTTTTATTCTACCATGGGAGGCCATCAGGGTTAGAAAGGACGATCCTGCAAAGGATCAAATATTTTGAGTCCCAACTCCTTATACCCTGATTTGGTTGGGGACATGCACAAATAAATAGATAAAGAGAATAACACTATGATACCATTGATCCATATTTATAAATGGAACAAAATGAAATGCAAAGTTATAACAAAAACACAAAGATATAATGAAACTTGAATTCTTTTAATAAATGAAATGTGTTGAATTGTAAAAAATGAAGATTGAAACAAAAATTCTTGAATGGTGGTATCTTATCTCTGAGAAGAGATGTGATGGATAATTGAACTCTTTCTAGTTCCAATAATGTAGAGAACACAACTTGTTAATTTTTAGGAAATTATGGCTTAGATTGAGGAATTTGTTTCCTCCACTCCTCTTAACCTATTTTAACTTTGCAAACTTGGATTTTGAAATGAGTGAATGTTAAGGGTAACCTAAGGTAGATTTTTTTAGGCATAAACCCCTATTATACCCCATCACCTTTCCCCTCTTGTGGTATCATATCCCCTTTAGGCGAACTTGCCCCATCGACCTTGGTCATTTTTTATTAACTGCATAATTAAAATAATTACATTATTCAAGAGGCTCAAATCAGGATATTAAATCATGGTATAAATGGATCTAAACCCAAAGTATGCCCATTTTCCCTCTTTCTCATCCTTTTAAAGAAATTACAATAGCCACAACATTCATGGAAACAATTCAGAAGCTACATGGAATCCCCAAGATTATTGTATGTGATAGAGATCAAATTTTCCTTGGAAAATTTTGGACTAAATTATTTTCCTGTTTGGTTACTCAATTGGCTCACAACTCCTCTTATTATCCTCAATCCAATGGGAAAAATAAAATTATGAATAAATGTCTAGAAGGGTATCTTCGTTTCTTTGCATATGATAAATAGACACACTAGGTCAAGTGGTCACCCTTGGAAAAATGGTGGTACAACACATCCTTCCATACTTCATAAAAAATGTCCCCATTTATGATACTTTATTTAATATAGCATTCTCCATCCATCACATCACCCTTGATATGGAGAAAAAAGGTTCAAGCAATGGAGGACCACATAGAGTACCAACAAGAGTTTCTCAAACTATCGAAGGACAACTTTGTTACAACAAAAAATAGGATGAAACATCTCAATGAAAGGGAATTTGAAGTGGGGAATTGGGTATTTATAAGGCTACAAAAATACAAGCAAATGTCCCTTAAGAAAAAAACAAAGGACAAAAAATTAGCACCCAAGTACTATGGTTCCTATAAGGTGTTGTGATGGATTGAAAGTATGGCATACAAATTGGAGTTTCCTCCATGTTCACGTGTACATCAAGTATTCCATGTTTCTTTCTTAATGAAGGTAATCGACGATAAGATGCCAATTCAAAATATATTACTTGTGATCAATAAAGGAGGTAAAATCATACTAGAACTAGAAATAATTATTGAAACGAGGATCATGCAACTAAGAAAATGAGAAATTACTAAGTACCTCATCAAGTGGAAGAACCTACTAGTATAAGAAGCAACATGGGAATATGAGTTCTTCATGTACAAATATCCACATATAATCAAGTGTTGAGGAAAACACTTGTTTGAAGGGGAGGCACATTTTAAGCCCTAGACAAAGCCTCATGTTAAACATAAAGCTCCATGTAATCCCTAGATAAAACCCTAGATATTGAGTTATTACATTTCAATTATTATATTAGTGTTGTAGGATAGACCCTTTAATTATAATTGTACCTTTTGTCTTCTACACACACACACACTCACACCAAAGAGACCTAGTTTTAGAATAATCTCATCTTGTACATTTGTTCTATTGTAAAAAGAGGTTTCCCCCTTGAAGATACTTCACATTCATTCTTCTCTCATTCTCAAGGCACGGATTTCTCTCTATCTTTTTATGCTATTTTGGTTCTTTGGTGCATAACCCATTATAGAACAATTATTAAACAAGTTGAAAACTACACACACAATTTTACTAGTTACTATGGATTAAATACAACAGTTACACTAGTTGTTATGTATTAAATACAATGGTTTCACTAGTCACTGTAGATTAAATACATTAATTACTTAGATTATCAAGTGGTTGATAGTGGTTGAATATGGTGTTGGACAATTGGTTTAGATTGATGGAAAATTGGTTTGGATAGTTGGTTGTGATTGATGTCAACCCTTGGAGAGTGATATTGTAGATTGATTTCAATCCTTATATATTGATGTCAACCCTTGAGTATGTCTGGTAGCACATTCTGGTAGCCCCATAAGTGTGGTTAAGGAACCCAAGTTTTTTTGAGGTATTTGGACATGAAGATTAGTGAATATGCATGTAAGACTATCATGGATGGCTAGTACATGTTGTGTCATTTCTGGTGATATGTGGTACACCACATAACTCCTCACGGTTAGGGAAATATGGCCTTGTGAAGTTGGAGAACCCTTTAGAGTAATATAGAAGCCCCTAGAAGGTCAACAAGAAGTCAATTATTCTAAAACTCCTAGAAATTCATCAAGAAGTTTACTAGTCAAGCTAGTTGCAACTAGGAGTTAAACATGGGTAAAGTTGTTGAAATAAGAAAATAATTAAAAAGTAATTAGTTACAACAAGAAATTATGAGTTAACTAATTATGGGTAAAGTAGTTGCAACAAGAATGTGGGTTATCCCTAAAACAAGGAATATGGGTAAAACAATTGCGAGTTAGCTCCTAAAGGAAGACACCAAGAAAATAATTAAAAATAAATTAGTTGCAACAAGAAATTATAAGTTGACTAATTATGGGTAAAGTAGTTGCAACAATAATGTGGGTTATCCCTAAAACAAGGAATATGGGTAAAATAATTACAAGATAACCCCTAAAGGAAGGCACTTGGGAAGTATAAATAAGAGATCAAGAGACTCACATTAGCACCTATTGAGTATATTGAATATCTATAAGTGAATGAGGTAACCAAGGAGACCTGAGGAGAATTTCAGAGGGAATATTGGCATATGCCTATTTTGGGAGAAGGATCTATTTTTGGGCGCATGCTTAGTTTTGGAAGAGAAGGTCTATTTTTGGAGCACGCGCCTTAGGAGGCAGACAAAAAACATGTAAGAAAAGAAGGAAAAGCAACAAGCATGAGGAGAAGCAACATGGCGCGTATGCAGACATGACTAACCATGTTAGGGTTACGATTTTTGATAAAGATTGTTATGGCTATAAGCCAATAGAGTAATATAAATAAAGACCTAGGAGGTCTAGGTCAGGGTGGTTGTCATTCATAAGTTATTGATTGTTGTGAGTTTTGTTATGGTTATTGTGGTAGAGTGAAATAAGCTAGTGTTTTATGGTTAGGTCACAGGATGATGAGCTTGGTGTGATCTAGTCAGCCTCCCAGAGGGTACTTACCCTCATTTTTTATTGTAATCTTGAATATGTAATGTGCACAATGCATATTTTGAAACATAATGAATAAAAGAGCAGAAGAGTCAAATATTTGTGGATGTATCCCTAGGAGGGGGTGAACCTGGTAAAATATTGTGTTCTATGTGTTGTGAATGATTGCTTTTACTATTCTATTAATCATCAGTTAAATAATGAATGGTTAACTCTAAATATAAAAACATGCATGCGTAGTTAATGATGAATGAATCCTATAATTAGATGAATGATTAATGATGATGCATAAGGGAAATAATAAAAACATAGCCCCACTCATTCCTAGACTACAAAACCTGAGTATTGCAGTCCCCCATAAAGCTATCTCAAGTGAGATTGCGATGTGCACTCTGTGCGCAACGTTTCCTTCTAGTTTACCAGGAAGGTCGATAGTTTTGAGGGTTTTGTTGGAAACCTATTTGAGATCAGAACCTGGGTCAACCCAAGTACCAAAAAATGGTTATGTTTCCAGTTGGAATTGCATAGGATTGAGTGGACGAGATATGTGGAAGAAAAGCACAGAGGATGAAAGCATAGAACATAATGTTCATGGCATGTAATCCAACAAAGGTGAAGATTGAAAGATGGTTTAGGAAAAAATAACTTGATTTTGCACAGAACGACAACAAAATCCCTAATTTGACGTCGCACGAGTATCTTGACAAATGCATGTTTAGCGACTTGCATGAGGTATTTTATGTGATTTCTTACATATGTTGCAGGAGTGGTTATTGAGGTTGAAGGAAAACCATCCTACGAATTGGATCAAACAACTAGAGTGGCATATTATGGATATCATGTAGTTACAACAAGTTAATAACAAATTTACGCACGCAGTAGATTTCTGGTTAGACAATATTATTGCAGGGTTTATCACCGAATTTGTAGTAGATATCGTGAAGTCCTACACTGCTGCAGAGCAAGATTTTTTGAAGGGACCTAGAGGTAGGTACATCATATCATTGTATAATTCAATCAAGATTTTATTGTATGAAAAAGGTGTGATGACTATGGAACCAGACAACTAAACTTCCTTGTGCGCATGGGGGAAGGGGGGAAGCACTGATAGGAGGTGGAGATATGGACATGGAGATGGATAAGGGGAAGAAGAAGGAGGCCATAGACCCAATCATGATGGAATAAGACCAAATAAAGAAGATAATGGAAAAATCTGCAAAGACACGCAATGGAAGACCTTACCAATATAAGATGAATAACAAGAAGAGGGCCATAGCCAACAAAGCGAGCTTGGAGAGAGATGAAGAAGAGGTAGAGGATTTCTAGGCTGTGGAGAATATTGAGGAAATCCTGCACGCAACATATGAAAGGAGAACAAGAGGACCAGGGTCATGAATATAAGGCATAACTCTAGTCCAAATCACCGTCAGTGTGGAACCTACAACCCCATGTGTGGCCAATACACCTGAAAGAACAACAACATTTAGAAAACAAAATTTTAGTGGAAGATGAGTAACATGATAGGGGTCCAATCAAGAAAAATCAACTGGGGAGTAAGTTCAGAAAGTAACAGTCAATTATCTACACCGCACAGAGGTAGTAGTTCAACATAGTTCAAAATGTTAGGACAAGATCCCACAATTAGATTTCCAGAGTTCCCGGGAGAGGCATCAAAGGACCTTGAAAATAACTTATTCATCTGTGAAAAGATCTGGGAAGAAAATCATATCATAGATGAGGATACAAATATTTCACAATTATCTATCACATTAAGAGACCATGCACTGGATTGGTACATAAGCCTTGATGTAAACAATCCACAAGGAATACCAAAGACTGTCGCAAAGATGAAAAAACTATTGGTAAACGAGTTTCATAAGCCAAGCTCAGAAGACTATTACATGAATGAAATGATTAAAATAAGGAAGAAAAAAGGTAAGTTTGTTTGGTAGATTGATCAGAGGTTCAAACATCTAAAAGGTAAGTTGAAGTATTCCATTACTAATATGCAACATAGGCAATTGTTTGTAGACTCACTGTTACCACACTTGAAGTATCCTTTGAGACAACAAAAGTTGCAAAATTGGGTAGAGGATCTGCAGGTAGCCTTGCAACTAGAAGAAAACCATTATTAGAAGACAGATCGAGAAATAGAGGATCTAAAGGAGGATCTGAAAAATCTAACATTTCAACTGAACTAGATTAAGGGAAAAGAGAAAAGAGAAAAGAGAAAAGAGAAGTTGTTTGGTGTACATTATGCAAGAAAAAAGGACATCATAATAATGAATGTCCAACTTTTGCACAGTACTTGGTAGAAGGGGTGCCAAACCCCTTTTCAACAGGAGGACCACGATGCGATATTTTTAAGATGCATGGTCCTGTTCCATATCATTCTCCAATGCTACAAAAATATTAGACAGTACCAAAAAGTTTGTATTGCAATTTTTGAAAATCAGTGGTTCATGATGATAAGGATTGTAGAATGATGGAACTAATGAGAGAAATAACTTCAACAACTTATAGGGTGCAAGCAAAGATTATGATAGGGAAAGTTGTAGCTCATTTCAACCAGGTTCCACCACCATTTAACCCCGCACAACCATAGTACAACAATGCACAACCATAGTATAACCTCGCACAATATAACGAAGTACCTTAATACAATGCACCGCGAGGAGATAGAGGTGTATTTAGAGGTGGAGGAAGAGGCAAAGTAGGATTTGGATGAGGCAGAGGGCCAATAGTGTGCCACAAAAACCAACAACCAAGACATTATGCCAGGTATTTTCCACTCCACATGCGACATGTATGTATTGTCACACAACAGACCATGACACAGAAGACTGCCCAACACTCTTGGGGAAGATTCAAGAAAAAAGGAACCAGAACAAGTAGAATGTCCACTAGATTTCTGCAAAGGCTATGCATGATGGGAAAAACATCAATATAGTTAGTCTAGGAGGAGCCAAGATAGGAGCTGATGCAACAAAACAAGATCCATCTCAACACCAATGGGTTGAGAAGAATACTGAGCCACAAAAGAAGTTTGATGTACATAAAGAAAATGAAACATTTAAGGAGGGCATATAGGAGCTTCTCAAGGATAGCATTGCGTCTACATCATTTGCATAGAAAAATTATGACCGACCAATGTACGAGACACCATCTTCAATGGATCACGCCAATAAAGGACAACCTTTAGAAAAAGTAAGTACCATAAAGACTTTTCTGCAATATTGTGTTAAGTTATTAAATGATCCATCATCTGTGAACATCTTATAAAATCTTCAAGAAAGATGCAACACAGAGGTAGAAGGGAAGTTAGAGCAGAAAATAGTCAATCATCTCCATACAAGAAGAAGAACAAACAGGAAGTTCAGGATAAATGCCAACATTGGGGAGTTCATCATGGGAGATATCATACTTGATTTAGGATCTGAAGTAAACGTATTGCCTAAGAGGACATGACAGTGTATGGGGTAACCCACATTAATCTATTCACTTGTCTAGTTAAAACTAGAAAATCAACACAAAGTGTTACCAATTGGAAGACTTAAAGGGGTGAAAATAGATTTGGATGGAGTGGGCATTTTGGTATATTTCAAATTAATAGAGATAGTGGATGGTACAACATCTTACCCAACATTATTTGGATTGGATTGGAAATTTTATAACCAAGTTGTGATAAACTTGAAGAAAAGGAAAATGAATTTTGAATTAGATGAATATAGAGTTATTGCACCATTGGATCCTTCAAAAGGACAAAGGTTTGTAGAGGCAAACTGTTTGGATTTGGAATAAATAAATCAACTATACATAACCACTGCGTGAGAATAATATTATGTCAAGACAACTGTCGATGTGGTACTCAACTGGAGAAGAATTACACTGTGTGCTTCATAATCAGACACAGGTTTGGAGAATTGGTAGTAGAGACTACATGAATTCTCCACAATGAGGTGCAAAAGAATATACTACATAGTAAGGTGGGTTGGTACAGAGATAAGGGAACCTCCCAGTTTTCATGGGTTGACCGACTTAGATAAATTCATGAAAAACTATGAGGAGGAAGTTTTGGAAAATCATAGGCTCTTAGCCCTGGATATTTCACTCAAGGAAACACCTGCAACATGGTTTGGCTCACATAAAGAAACAATTCAGGACTTGTATTATTGTAAATGACTACCGTGTATTAGATTTGGTGTAGAACAGGGGAGCAATACAGTGAAAAAGTATGACGGGTGAGGAACACCAGTTGAGAACCTAGAGAAATGCAGAACACAATGGAGGATGACACCACTAGAGGAATGGCCTCATCACTTCATTCATACATTGGAAGAGATCCCATGGAATTGGTACATAGACATGAGATGCACAGAGGCACTACATAATGGATAGTGTTACAACAAAATTTTGTAGTAACCCTCTCATTTGAGCATGAGAACCCCAACATTGATTCAACTCTGAAGCTGATACAAGGAGTGATATTTTTTGATGAACAAGAGGTCAAAATTATAATAGAATATCAACAACAAAATAGACATATAGTCAAAGAGTTACTCTCATGTTATCATGTATGTGGTGATAAATATATGCACTATTAATTCCCAAATTAAATTATCAACCAGGGCTCGTAATCTTCGAGGTGCAAGCACATGAAATGCAAGATTGGAGCCTAGTCTAGCCTAATCTAAAGACAATGACAATATGAACAAAATGAGCAAAGTAAACAAATTGCAAGAAATTAACACTAAGGATTCATCACTGGGACATATAAATAACTTAGTGCTATAAAGGCTTAGATCATAGTCTTTCATGCACTCAAAGTGATGTTCGTGTGATTAACCGTGAGTAGCTTACTAAAGTTTTCTATCCTTCAATTGTTATTTTCTATAGTGGATCCACACTTAAATGCAATAAATGAAACAAGAAAACGGAAATGAATTCAAGTGATAGGAAATAAAATAACACCTTGGGATGAAGCCCATCACGGGGAGGCCATATCTCACGAGTTAGACCCTTAATCTATCCTTTGGTGAGTAAAATTACAAGCTTGCAATAAGAAGCCAAACAAAATGAAATACTAAAACAAAACTACGTGATCAACAATTTATTGATCATGAAAATAAATCATGAATTTCTATAAGCAAATGGGAGTCGAGAACTATCTACAGTACATAAAATGAAATCAATCAATCAAACATTTCATTATTTTTATGAACCAAAGAAATGCAAGTTCAGAAATTCATCTACACAGATCTGTCACACTAAGAAAAATCAAAGTATGAGATAACCAATAAATAAAATTAGCATAAATCAATTAGCAAACTGAATAGAACATCTAATCTATGAATCAATTAACAATGCAACTAAAATCTCTCACTCAGAGATAAACTAACATATACATAAAAATAAATTAAACAAATCTAACAAACAAATATAAATGAGCAACACATTACCAATATTGAGGGGCCCTCCCAAGATGACAATTACTACTAGATATACTTCAGATTAAAACCCAATGATGCACCACAAATATGAAATCAATCATCTTTCATCTATTGAAATTCAAGCTCAAATTACAACAATGGCATCATAACTATTTTCCTCTATTACATGAACCTCCATTACAAAAGAATGATCATAATGACAATTGGATCCTTATCACAACCCTATGAGGATTACTTATACATGAAATCCATGGAGGAATGGATAAAACTGAATTCCCCAACTCAGATTTTGGTTAAAACCAATTTTACAATTTTTGGAATGAAATCACAAAAATATGGGGTTTTCATCAATTTGGGAAGATTCAAGTTGAAGATCCACCCACAACTCTTATACCGTTTTGAATTTTTAAAATTTCTTGAATTTTACTCAATTTTCCATATTCTAGACAAAACCCAAATCGTAGAATTGCTAGATCTGATACCATTTGCACGAAAATCGCGTGAAAGTTGGCAGTTTGAGATTTTTACTAATTTTTGCATAATCATTCCCCTTGAGTTGGAGTTTCACACGTGTGAGATGGGTGAATTATAGCTCATGTTTTTTCATGTCGACGTTTCTCTGGACAAAACCCATGTCCCCTATTTTTCTCTAGAAGCATTCCAAAATTTTGAACTATATCTAGTACCAGATGCTTATAGGATGTTGGTACTAGATGAGAACAGGTGACAGATGAGCGCATGTACCAGATGACTGAACCTTCTGGTACTGGATGACTTGGAGTTTTAGTACCGGTCCCCGGATGAGCATTGGTACCATATGACTGTGATGGTACCGAAACATGAACAATACATATACCAGAACGAGGACAATGCATGTATAGGAACAATACAGGTACCGGAACATGGATATGTTGCTTGGACATAGAAACATAGGATTAAACCATCATCGACAAAATCATGTTAAAAACATCTTTAATCACTTAAAAAGACAAGAAAACAACAATAATTAACCACAAGGTAGAATGGATGTAATTAGTGGTAAGTGACGAAATAATGGCTATATAATGTATCAAGAGTGCAAGAATATATCTTATGAAAAGGAGGTTTTACATGGTAGAAAATATGAAATATTTGGAGCCCAACACTCCCCCATGCTTACTAGTTTTCATTTCCTCATGCAAAAAAAGTACTTGCCCATTATATATTTAGATAGACCTCTATGACATTATTATTGTGAGTGTTGGTTCTTATGGAGTGACCTGATTTATCATACTGCCATAAAGTTGATTTAGTTTACAATAGAGAAATGAAAATTGATGACAAGCGATTGATGGGCTATGAAGGGATGGTGGATGGTATGGTAATATGAATACAGACTTAGGTGTGTGTATACTCTATGCTTTTCTTTAAGACCAATGTTTATTTGTGGTTTTTAGGCAACAATGACTTCATCCTTTTAATGTGAATTNNTATATATATATATATATATATATATATATATATATATATATATATATATTAGGAGAAGGCACTATAAATGTTGTGTTGTATTTATGTACCACAATATTTTGTTTTTCATTCTTATGGCCTTATCAGAGTATTATGCATTTTATTATGAATTGTGGATGGAGAATGAATGACAATGGTTTACAAAAGATAAAATGTATGGAGTGGTTAATCATCAAGTTCCCTTAAAATTTTTAATGACTCAAAGAGTCTTAAACCAGTTTTACCTCAAGTTTACCTTCACTTTAATGTGCATTCTAGGCTGATGAATTGGAAGATCTTGAGGGGACCTCCCAATATGGAAATTGTTTCTAGAGATACTTCAGATGAAAATCCAATGATGCACCACAAATCTGAAATCAATCATCTTTCATCTATTGAAATTTAAGCTCAAATTACAAGAATGGCATCATAACTCTTTTCCTCTATTACATGAACCTCCATTACAAAAGAATGGTCATAATGAAAATTGGATCCTTCTCACAACCCTATGAGGATTATTTATACATGAAATCCATGGAGGAATGGATAAAACCGAATTCCCCAACTCATATTTTGGTTAAAACCAATTTTACAATTTTTGGAATGAAATCACAAAAATATGGGTTTTTCATCAATTCGGGCAGATTCGAGTTGAAGATCCACCCATAACTCTTAAACCATTTTTAATTTTGAAACACTACTCGAATGTTTCTCAATTTTCCATATTCTAGACAAAACCCAAATTGTAGAATTTCTAGATCTGATACCATTTGCACAAAAATTGAGGTGAAAGTTGGCAGTTTGAGATTTTTACTAATTTTTGCATAATCATTCCCTCTGAGTTGGAGTTTCACTCGTGTGATTTGGGTGAATTCAAACTCATGTTTCTACATGTCAACGCCGCTCTGGACAAAACCCTTGTCCCCGATTTTTCTCTAGAAGCATTCTGAATTTTTGAACTATATCTGGTACCAAATGCCTGTAGGATGTTGGTACCGGATGAGCACATGTGACATATGAGCATAGGTACTGAATGAGTGAAAGTACCGGATGACTGAACCTTATGGTACCAAATGACTTGGATTGTGAGTACCAGATGAGTGTAGGTACCAAATGACTGTGATGGTACCGGAACAGGAACAATACAAGTATCAGAACATGGACAGTGCATGTATAGGAACAAGGACATGTTGCTTGGACATAGAAACATAGGATTAAACCATAATCGATAAAATCAATTCAAAAACATCTTTAATCACTTAAAAAGAAAAGAAAGCAACAATAATTAACCACAAGGTAGAATGGATGTAATTAGTGGTAAGTGACGAGATAATGGCTATATAATGTATCAAGAGTGGGGGAATATAGCTTATGAATGAAGGTTATACATGGTAGAAAATATGACATATTTGGAGCCCAACACTCCCCCACGCCTACTAGTTTGAATTTCCTCATGCAAACAAAGTAATTTTACATTATATATTTAGATAGACCTCTATGAAATTATTATTGCGAGTGTCGGTTCTTATGAAGTGACATGATTTATCATACTGTCATAAAGTTGATTTCTTTTACAATAGAGCAATGAAAATTGAGGACAAGCGATGGATGGGCTATGAAGGGATGGTGTATGGTATGGTAATATGAATACAAACTTAGGTGTTTGTATACTATGTTCTTTTCTTTAAGACCAATGTTTATTTGTGGTTTTTAGGAAGCAATGACTACATTTTAATGTGAATTCTCTCTCTCTCTCTCTCTCTCTCTCTCTCTCTCTCTATATATATATATATATATATATATATAAGTAGAAGACATTATAGATGTTGTGTTGTATTTATGTACCACAATATTTTGTTTTTCATTCTTATGGCCTTATCAAAGTATTATGCATTTTATTATGAATTGTGGATGGAGAATGAATGATAATGGTTTATGAAAGATAAAATGTATGGAGTGGTTAATCATCAAGTACCCTTCAAATTTTTAATGAATCAAAGAGTCTTAAACTAGTTTTACCTCAAGTTTACCTTCACTTTAATGTGCATTGTAGGTTGATGAAGTGGAAGATGAATGGGAGTACATGCTGGCTGAAACTGAAGATTAATCTGAGCAAGATTGAGAGCTACTAGAGATCTAGGAGAGAGATGATGAATGTTGATCCACTAAGATTCCTATTGTGTCTCTCTCTCTTTGTTTCCCACCACCCCTGTTGGTTTGCATGTCCTCATGCAAACTCTTATTAGCACACAAACAATGTTGCAAGCTGAAAGAGGACTATGTGGAACTGTTGCATGTTGTTTGAAGGATGAGAATGAAGTATGCTAAAGCTGAGATCTTCTGAAAATATCCTGCAAAAAGTACCCTTGATTTTTTTTTTTAATTTTTGTATTGTTGGCACAGGAACCTACTGGTTTCTGTACCATAAGTACTGGAACAAAAAAATATAAAATAACTAAACCAACAATGTTATTATGAGAGAAGAAATAAACATTGATGTTATGCCAAAGAAACAACCAAAACTTAAACTTTATCCATGCTTGTAAATTTGGAAATGAAATTAATTTTAAAACATTACAAACATAAAAGAAATTCCTAAATTACTTATTACATATGATTTCATCAATCATTAACAATTTTATGCTCAAGAAACCATGTAAATTATGATGGGGGATTTTTCCTCTCATCCTTAAACATGAAAACATGAGGAGGTAAGTGGTCTTTAATAATTGAGAAACCAATAGGAAATCAATCATCCCTGTCTAATTTCTCAGACAATTTATGTCATTCAAGTGATATTGATAAAGTTCACATTTGAGTTTATTAGACTCCTACACTTATGGGTCCCACTTCTAAGACAATGACATCCTAGGTATGAATGCCGAGGTCTTAAGAGCATCTTACAGACATTCAAAAATGGAAATTTAGATGATATTCATTAGCCTTTTGTTCAACCATGCATGCTTCTTCTTAAGGATTTACACAAGTATACTGTTCATACGGACAAATATAGATTAGAAAAAATGAAAGACATTAAAATTGTAACCCATTGCTAGCAAGCCTGTTTAGTACTCCGATGGGGTAATTTTGACATCTAAGAAATATCCTTGCTAGGCAGAATGACCCATTTCCCACGAGCATGTTTGGTACCCTGATGGGTTTGCCTAGTTATACCATAGACTGGTACCCGCTGCCAGCAGACCTGTTCAGTATCCCGATGAGTTAGCCTCTTACACCCTTTTTCCATGAAATGCTCTTGTCCCAAAATTTACCCTTAAGATAAAATTTATAGATTGATTTCGCATGGGTTAATGGGGAAGCATCTTTGAAAACCTTTTTACAGGATGGGATGGTATTGGGTTGGAATATATTTTATACACTGCCCATAAAATATTGTTCGTATGAAAAATAGACTTATGTATTGAGATTGGTCGAAATACGTATCATGGTCAAACTTACTTAATGTGTGGTGGATGAGGCCATGAGAGAATGATCTAAAGGTTCCTCTAGTCCCCAAGTTCATCTTCTCCATATAAGATTTTGTTCCCTCACAAGTAGAAGTTTCATTAACTTTCCTTCTACCAGTTGATAATAATTCTTGAATAACAAGTTCTAATAGGAAACTAAGATGTACAAGTTACCTATGGGAATCATTATGGAGAACTTAAAGATTTTGTAAATCCCATAATATTTTAAAGATTAGGATTATGAGCAACTATTATTATTAATAGTCAGAAATATGTATGTAATAATAAGAAGAAATATCCTAATTTTTTTTGGTTTTTGATGTTAGATCAGCAATACTATCTTCATCTCATTTCATTTATTTGAAAAGAAACATGAAAATATGTTGCATTTATTTAGAGCTAGGTTAACTAACATGCAACTTTTACTCTATCCTATCGAAGAACAAGAAATTATATTTCACGTGTAAGAATATTTCCATTATAACCATGTGCGTAACATGTGTATAAATACATTCGTTCTCGGGTTTGAAAGATAAGCTTTAATTTATACTAGAATAAGAAGAACTAACTGCTTTGATGATGATGTGAAGAGTTGTTGAAGAAGATAGTGGTTGTTCAATCTGGTTGTTGTCTGGAACCAATGTTCAATGTAATCTTGATGTTCTTGGTTAATTTCCTCATTTAGACCACTATGCATGTCTCCCTCTATCATGCCACATAGATCATCTTCTTTTGGATGGTTTGTCTCTTGGATGGATACTGGATCTGGCAATATGCATGTCAAGAAATCCTTGATCTCAGGTTCTATTAGTTTCTCTCCATTGAATGATTCTTCAGTCTCCTCTATAGGTTGGAAAGGGTGATCAAAGGAGGTTTCTAGATCTTCTTGTGGATGTATCTCATGGAAATATTGTTTTTCTATCACTTCTGGAGAGGCACATAGGTTCTTGATTGTTGTCAATATGTGTTCTTTCTGCAAGGCAGAGATTCAGATCCCAACTGCTGTTAGGATGGAGAGAGTTATTCCAAACTCTTGATCATCTTTGAGTCCTTGTTTCTGGTTGATGGGTCCTGTTTCACATATGGATTAGTATAGAGGGGGGTTCTTACAGTGTCCAAAAACTTTAAAAAACCCTAAAGAAATAAAGAGAAGAAAACTAAAAGAAAATGTAAGAAAACCAATTATATAGTTGAAGCGCCACCATGATAATAGGACCTTGTTGTCACCGAGTTATCTTTTCACACAAGTTAGCTTCTCTTCTCATATATATCAAAAATGGATAATGCTAATAAAACACAAATTCTAACTACTAAAAGGAAGATGAAAGACTAACTTTGGAGAAACCCCACTAAAGTGGATGCATGGGCTCTTCCCTCACGTATTACTGTCTTCTCTCTTCCCTTAGGTCGTCCTTAAAATCACACCACACTTGCATGAAAATAAACACACTTGCGTGAAAATAAACACACTTGCATGAAAGGAACAATCAAGGCCTTGGAGAAATAAAAGCAACTTACCTATGCTCTAATCCCTTTAGTAGCTCCCTGACAACGACGCCAAAAATGTGGGGCTAAATATATGCATTATTAATTCCCACATTAAATTATCAACCGAGGCTCGTAGGATTCGAGGTGCAAGCACATGAAATGCAAGATTGGAGCCTAGTCTAGCCTAATCTAAAGCCGACGAAAATATGAACAAACTGAGCAAAGTAAACAAACTGCAGGAAATTAACACTAAGGATTCATCATTGGGACATAGAAATAACTTAGTGCTATAAAGTTTTAGATCACAGTCTTTCATGCACTCAAGGTGATGTTCATATGATTAATCATGAGTATCTTACTTAAGTTTTCGATCCTTCAATAATTATTTCCTATAGTGGTTCCACACTTAAATGAAATAAAAGAGACAAGCAAATGGAAATTAATTCAAGTGACGGGAAATAAACTAACACATTAGGATCAAGCCCATCACAGGGAGGCCATATCTCACGAGTTAGACTCTTAATCTATCCTTTGGTGAGTAAAATTACAAGCTTGCAATAAGAATCCAAACAAAATGAAATACTAAAACAAAACTATGTTATCAACGATTTATTGAGCATGAAAAGAAATCATGAATTTCTATAAGCAAATGGAAGCTGAGAACTATCTACAGTATAGAAAATGAAATCAAGCAATCAAACATTTCATTGTTTTTATGAACCAAAGGAATGCAAGTTCATAAATTCATCTACGCAGATCCGTCACACTAAGAAAAATGAAAGTATGAGCTAACCAATAAATAAAATTAACATAAATCAATTAGCAAACTAAATAGAACATCTAATCTATGAATCAATTAACAATGCAACTAAAATTTCTCACACAAAGATAAATTGACATATACATAAAAATAAATTAAACAAATCTAACAAACAAATATAAATGAGCAACACATTACCAATCTTGAGGGGCCCTCCCAAGATGTAATTGCTGCTAGAGATACTTCAGATGAAAACCCAATGATGCACCACAAATATGAAATCAATCATCTTTCATCTATTGAAATTCAAGCTCAAATTACAACAATGGCATCGTAACTCTTTTCCTCTATTACATGAACCGCCTTTACAAAAGAATGATCATAATGACAATTGGATCCTTCTCACATCCCTATGAGGATTACTTATACATGAAATCCATGGAGTAATGGATAAAACCAAATTCCCCAACTCAGATTTTGGTTAAAATCAATTTTACAATTTTTGGAATGAAATCACAAAAACCTGGGTTTTTCATCAATTTGGGTAGATTCGAGTTGAAGATCCACCCATAAATCTTAAACCATTTTTAACTGTGAAAAATTGTTCGCAGTTTAATCAATTTTCCATATTCTAGACAAAACCCAAATCGTAGAATTTCTAGATCTGATACCATTTGCACGGGAATCGAGGCAAAATTTGGAAGTTTGAGTTTTTACTAATTTTTGCGGAATCATTCCCCCATAGTTGGAGGTCCACACATGTGAGTTATTTGAATTATAATTCCAATGTCCGCATGTCGATGACGCTCTAGACAAAACCCATGTCCATGATTTTCCTCTTGAAGCATTCCAAATTTTCGAACTATATCTGGTACCGGATGCCTGTAGGATGTCGGTACTAGATGAGCACAGGTGACAAATAAACACCGGTACTAGATGAGCATAGAACCTTTTGGTACCATATGACTTGGAGTGTGAGTACTATATGAGCATAGGTACCAGATGATTATGATGGTACCTGAACAAGAACAGTACAGGTACTAGAATAGGGACAATGCATGTATAGGAACAATACAGGTATTGGAACAAGGACATGTTGCTTGGACATAGAAACATAGGATTAAACCATCATTGATTAAATCATGTTAAAAAAAATCTTTAATCACTTAAAAAGACAAGAAAACAATACAAATTAACCACAAGGTAGAATGTATGTAATTAGTGGTAAGTGACGAGATAGTGGCTATAGAATGTATTAGGAGTGTGGGAATATAGCTTATGAATGGAGGTTTTACATGGTATAAAATATGACATATTTGGATCCCAACAATGTCGAAGAGGAAGCACTAGATGAAAATGATCCACACAACATACAGATCACATATATTGAAGGAGGGAGAGAGAGGTGGAAGGTCAATCTCTAGAGTCATAGGCATTTGCTGCACCAGTCAAAGTCAAGAAAGTCAACATTGGGACGAATGAAAATACGAAAATGGCAAGCATTGGAGACTACTGGGATGAGCAGACAATAGAAAGGATAACAGAGTTACTGCATGAATACAATGACCTATTTCTAACAACCTTTATAGAGATGAAATTCATAGCAGGTGAGCAAGACAAGATGAAGATACCCCTAAAACTAGATGCTAGACCTATCAGACAGAGACCTTATAGAGTGAATCCAATGTATAAGAAGAAAGTGAAAGCACAAATTGACCCAATGTTGGAAGCTGGTATCATAGAACCAGTGGAGGAATTTGAATGGGTCAGTCCCACGGTATTCCAGGAAAAGAAGCAAGGGGGAATACAAATTTGCATAGATTTGAGGAAATTAAACGATGTTTTCTTACACGATCCTTTCCCTACCCCTTTCACAGTTGAGGTATTGGAGAATTTCAGAGGCCGTGAAGAATATTCATTCACAGATGGATTCTCAGGTTACCGTTAGATCAAAATATCTCTAAAGGATAGGTATACGACTACCTTTGATACAGAATGGGGATCCTACCAATATACAATCATGCCCTTTGGCTTGAAGAATGCACCAACTATCTTTTCAAGGGTGGCCATAGCTTCTTTTAAGGAATTTATACATCAGTTTTTAGAAATATATCTGGATGACTGGACTGTGTATAGTTATTTGAAAGGGCATGTACAAGTTTTAATACTAATTTTGGAAATATGCAAGCAATGTCAGATATCATTAAATATCAAGAAATGCATTTTTGGCACATATTTTGGGATATTGTTGGGACATATAGTGTGCAAACAAGGTTTACTAGTTGACCCTGCTAAGATTGTTTTCATTGTGAACTTACCACCACCAAAGTCAGTGCGTTAGTTAAGAGACACATTGGGACATATGGGATACTACATGAAGTTTATAAAGGGGTATGTGCATATTACTGCAACAATGGAAAAATTGTTGAAGGACACTTGATTTCAGTGGAATGAGTATTTTCAACAAGGATTGGATAAACTAAAGGAAAATATGGTGACAACACCTATATTAGTGTTTGTAGATTGCGAAAATACATTTCATGTGCATGTAGATGCATCGAAAATAGCACTTGGAGAAATTCTAGCACAACCTTGATCAGGGGACTTAGAACATCCAATATCCTTTTCAAGCAGGAAGTTATTGGAATATGAGCAGAATTACAACAACACAGAAAGAGAAGGCCTAGCCATGGTGTATTCACTTCAGAAATTCATACATTATTTATTGGAAAAGAATTTTAAAATGTTCATAGATCATTCTTCCCTCAAATATATAGTCAACAAGAAAGTGTTGGGGGGAAGGATTTGTATATGGTTGTTATTATTTAAAGAATTTGATTTCAAAGTAATAGTCAAACTAGAGAAGTTGAATGCAGGACCTTACCAATTTTCAAGGGTAACCAATGGAGAAGAACCTACTAACTTGGAGGACAACTTCCTTGATGCACACTTATTTTTAGTACAAGTAGTTGATGAATACTTCGCTGATCGGAAAAAGTGAAAAACATTTATGACCAGGTTTAAAAAGTGCAGAAAGCACGGGTTAGTTTGACACTTAGTGATTTTTGAGAATATAGTGAGACATAAGTGTGTGACCTAGGTTTAATTGTGCAAAGAAGAGAGAAATTTTCCAAACCAGATTCAACATGACACCACCAAATTTTGGCACTCCAGGACAATACGTACAGGTTATTCGATAGGGCCAAAGGAGGAAGGAAAGGATGACATAATTTGAGAATGTCATCGAGCTCTAAGATGTTACGAATTCATAGACACAGTCACTCAAACTGATGAAGTTTGAGGAGGAAACGTCGAAAGAGACACAAGGGGAAGTGGGGAAGATCTCCAAAAATCAAAATGACAATACAAACCCTATCCTCAAAACACCTACGAAACTCGACGAAATGAAGGGTCAACAATAGGGTCACAAAGACGAGGATGTATTGGTAGAGGACATCACTAACCAACTGGAATCCGAGGGGGAATAATATGACACATAAATAGCGGAAGCATGCCCATCTACCATCAGGAAGAAAAGAAAGGTGCAAGACGCCACAAAAATCACACTTCCCTACCTCTCGGGCGTAGTGGTGACAATGGAGGACATGCTCGAGAAAGTACCTAAACTAAGGTACTCATACCATGATGCGCACGACACAAGAAAATTATCATACTTGGTCGAGAAATATTACTTGGAAAACATAGGGGAAATTGGATCCCTAGGCAAACCGATCATGGAGCCAACGTAGTGGATAACAGGGCTCTACAAATCAGGGATCATTAACCTCCTGGACATACTGCACTTTGAGTGCGGTAAAAATGTTGGGTTGTTCATCAAACAATTTCTAACACATGTACATGGAAGCATTCTCTGGATGGATAGGCCATTACAACTTGATGTGGCATTGATCGCCAAAATTACAGGATTACCCACAGTGCACCCACAATCGAAAGAATACTTGGATAACAAAGCACCCGAGAAGGAAATCACGAAGATAGTCAAGGAACAGTTTGGTACTAGTAGAGGGAACATGGGAATTGTTCTTATAGACATAAACGATGACACAACAAGTTTCGCCAGCAAGATCATGGAATGCAATTTTTTGAGGAAGTCAAAAAAAGGAGAGGCTCCAGCAAGAGTCATCGCAGTTACTGCTCAGTGTGCGAAAGGGGTAATGTTCAGTTGGGAAGCTTACCTCCTGAACCAATTCTTGATCAACTGCAGAGATGTGCAGGATAATGGAACTGAGTTTCATTTTTCTTGGATAATTATCCTCATAACCTTGGCATGGTGGTGGGAGCCAATTTTTTTGGCTTTTCTAGATAGGAAAGGGAAGTGTTATGCAACCAGGTATGAATCCCTCTCGCAAGCCAAGGAAACCAAAAATCAGTAGGCGAATAGCATGGTGTTTTCTATGCTTATAGAAGAGATACAACAATGAACAACTGATGTGTGGCGCATTCCTGTGGAAGTGGTCCAAGAGTCTGAAGGGATAGCCCAGTTTAATGCATCCAAGCACCATATGTGGATCCAGACTGAAAGGGATCCAAAGAAGGAATGGTTGGAGATGTAGTACTATGTCCCAAGAGAAGAGATCGATTGGATAATTAAAACTTGGCCTGCAGAGTGGAATGTGGCAGTAGGAAAACCATAAAAAAAGACAACAACAATGACATCATCCAAGACTAAGGGTCAAGCCGAGGTAGACCCCTCAACAAATACAAATAGCCCAGTTACTAACAACAGAAAGGCTCTTGCATGCAATTAGGCGTCTAGAACTAGCACAGTGCTGAAGAGGCCAAGGAGGATAGTAACAGTGCCCAGGGAAGATGTCCAGGGGGATGTCAAGAAGGGAGACACATCTCAAGCCGACACGGATGGGGCATAAGCGATGATGAGTGGGTCAAAACCATCACAAACAAAAAGAACCACAACGCAGGTTGAGGAGATGCACAAAAAGATGATATACACCAAGGAGGGCCTATTCATCACCTTGACAGAGGATGATGTTGAGTTTGTGGTGGACAAGGTCCAGGATAGGGGGGAAGATGTGGTCTGCACCGTAGAATCACATAGAGAAGAGAGCATGGCCAAACTCATAGAAGTCCATGAAACTCTACAACTGTTACAAATTCATATATTACCGCAGACCACAACGTAACAACCTGAAAAGACACAACAACCCCCTACACAGAAAGAAAAAGATGATACAATTTAGATAGTGGTGTAGGGTATTGACACATTCATGGTCACATAAAAGATGGTTAGAGTTGATCATGAGACTATGCAAAAACCCATGTGGAACATAAACCACTCTGGGGTAATCATAACACAAATTCCCATGAAAGCACTATACAGACTCCAGGCCAGTATAATGCAGGAGGTACAATCGAGAGCCCGTGCGGATGCTACCAACTTGGAATTTGGTTGGGGGGTTGCAGATATGTTACAAATCACCTGCGACCAATTGAAATCAAAGAAGGAGGAGGAAAAAGAATGTGTTGACAAGCTAGAGCAGGGGCTCACATCGGTATACAACTGCATTCCAGATAGCGTGCAAACACATGATATGAGTACAGATGAAAATATAAAGATCATTTCCAGACAATTGGATGATATATGTAGGATATCGTGGTGTTTAAAGAAAACTTAATCCTACAACTCCTCCGGAGGTTCGAGATCAAAGATAACAACAAGCAACATTCCAGACAGGGGAGATGGCAAGGGAAGCCAAGAAAGTCGCAAAATTGTTTGAAAGAACTGAGAAAATTTGGACCACTTTGGAAGAATATGAAAAGGTCCAACAGTTGGAACAACAAGAGGAGAAAATAAATGCTACAATGCAGGAATTGCAGCAACAAAAAAAATCCATGAGCTTTACCAAATACTTGAAGGGAATGCAGGAGATGAATACCCTGCATACATAATTGAAGACTACACAAATCAATAAGCAAGTAAGATAGAACGAATTGGAGCCCCTCGAGGAACAATCAACATAGATAATTGCAGATCTGGAGGAAGAGAAGACAAGGATGGCACAGGAACATAAAGAGAGCACAACATTTCTACAAGAATAGATAACAATGCAGATGGTAGAAGCGTTAATAGATAAAGTTGAGCAAGTGAAAGAAAAAGGGAAGGAACTAGAAGAAAAGTTTCATATCTTGGAGAAGGCTATATAGGGAGAGTGCACCACCTAAGTGGCTTGGGAAGAGCCACATGTAAGTGTTGGGGGCCTGTTGGCATAGGATTATTTTTAGAGAAAGATCTATTTTTGGGTGTAGGCCTAATTTTGGAAGAGAAGGTCTATTTTTGGAGCGCGTGCCTTAGGAGGCAGAAAAACAACATGCAAGAAAAGAAGGAAAAACAACATGTAGGAGGAGAAGCAACATGACGCATATGAAAACAGGCCTAAACATTTTAGGGTTAGGGTTTTTGAAAAATATTGTAACGGCTAAAAGCCAGTAGAGTAGTATAAATAAAGACCTAGGAGGTCTAGGTCAGGATAGTTGTCGTTCAGAAGTTGTTGATTGTTGCAAGTTTTGTTATGGTTATTGTGGTAGAGTGGAATAATCTAGTGTTTGAGAGTTAGGTCACAGGCTTAGGAAGCTGGTGTGACCTAGCGAGCATCCCAGAGGGTACTTACCCTCATTTTTTATTCTAATCCTGAAGATGTAATGCTTGTAATGTAGATTTTGCAGCAGAATGAATAAAAGAGCAGAAGAGTCAGGCCTTTGTGGACGTAACCCCAGGAGGGGGTGAACCAAGGAAAAATATTGTGTTCTATGTGTTGTGAATGATTGATTTTACTATTCTATTAATCATCATTTAAAAATGAATGGTTAAATCTAAATATAACAACATGCATGCATAGTTAATGATGAATGAATCCTAGAAGTAGATGAATGATTAATGATGATGCATAATGGAAAGAATAAAAACACAACCCCACTCCTTCCTAGACTACAAACACCTGAATATTGCAGTCCCCCATAAGTCTATCTCGGGTGAGACTGTGTTGTGCACTCTGTGCACATCGTTGCCTTCTGGTTTACCAGGAGGGTTGATAGTTTTGAGGGTTTTGTTGGAAACCTATTTGAGATTATAACTTGGGTCATCCGAAGTACCAACAAATGTTTTTTTTTTTCTAACTGGAACTGCACTGAATTAAGTGTACGAGATCTATGGAAGAAAATCACAGAGGATGAAAGAATATAAGGGAATGTTCAAGACATGGAATTCAACAAATTCAGAGATTGAAATATGTTTGAGGACAAAGGAACTCGATTTTGCGCAGAAGGAAAATAGAAACCCTAAGTTTACACTACACAAGTATCTCAACAAATACGTGTTTAGCGACTTGCATGAGGTATTGTTGATGTACAAATATGTTCAATATATATCTTACACTCATTTAAATGTCAATCCGGGATTCGTAATCAATAGAGTTGATGCACTATATGTGCCGATAACAAATAGGTTCCTATGTATGATGAGTATAGCATAAAGAAGAAACAATCAATACCAAAACTCTGTTTTACAACTTTTTAATCTATCTTCCTCACACAACTTAAAGACTAGAAAACAAAACTCATAAACATAATCCAACATGTGATCTAAAGGTTTTTGCTTAGGTAATGAATCTGTCCATTCAAAGGCTCATGAAATAAAAGAGATGGACTTTGAATATGTCCCCTGTAGCAACTAAACTAATCAACAATTAACACTCTGTTTTAGGATATCCAAATGCTTCACACAACTTCAAACATAACAAAGAAAAATGATAATAAAACTTCTCAAGCAAAACAATCAATCAAAGGATTCTATGTTTAAAAACAAGTCTATTCATTCCAGGCTCATGAATTAAAGAGATGATTTTGAGAATCTTGTCTCCTGTAGCAATCGAAACAATAAATAGAAATCAACTCCAATCACTCTTGAAATCAAAATCAATTCCAGCTTCATGCAATTCAAACAAACCAGTACAAGGAACAATCAACATAACTGAGGGACTTCATTATGGAGCATGAAGATGAGATATAAAGTCTTATGGTTCCTGTACATACTGAAAATACTACAAATATAAACTCAAAATGTCATTTTCTTAGCAATCCCATACTTCAAACGATTAAATGGCAACTTGCAATATTAGAAAAGGAAAAAATATATTCGATCTAGTATCTGATTGTTCACACCAATTCATAAACAAATAAATCAATGTTGAACTCTTTGAAATGGATTAAAAATCATTAACAACACACTACTGTAAAACACTCACACAAATAGAATTACATTCACAGAATAATTACAAATGAGCTTACATTGGTTGGATCGGTGGGCCCTTACCGTGCCAACAAGGAAGCTCAAAGAAACTTACAGAACAATAAACTTTACAAAACACATGGAATTGATGAATTTAACTTCATATTGATTCTTGAGCAAGTATGTTTACAGAGATAATATGTTCAGAAATCCAATCTGAAACATAACAATTCCTCTCCCTTTTGTCTTAGCCATCACTCAATTTATATGACTTTTACATTACAATTTTGGATCTAGACAATCCAATCCAAATCAAAACCATTTTCCATCAATTGATGTCGAGTACAACCATTAGCTAATCAAGAAAATACAGTTCCCACAAATCTGGGCATAATCTTAGAATTTTTGGAAAATTGGCAAAGATTGAGGATGGATCGTTCCCCCTGAGATGGAGGTCCACACGTGTGTGATATGGAGATTCTAGCACATGCATTTGAATGAAAACATGGCTCTAGACAAAACCCATGTTCCCAAATTTTGAGATCCATCGTTATTGGCCCAAAAATCGAGGTGAAAATCGAGTACCAGAATGCTGGTACCAAAATCCTGTAGGTAGTTGTTTAGTACCAGAATACACATAGTCATAATCTTGAGTACCGGATTAGGTGCATGGGAAGTACTTGAATAGCACAGAGTGTGATAGTACCAGATCAAGACTTCCTAAGAGTCAAACAATTAGGATCATGCAAAAGCAAACATTTAATCAAATTAACTCAAGAAAAACTAAACAAATCATGCCTTAACATAATTTACCCCTTATGCACATGAAAAAGGTCATTGGGTATGTGTTTGGGAGGAAATAGTCAATTATAGGATTATAACATAGGAAAAAAGGATCAAATACAAGGTAATATAGGGCATTATATATGTCAAAACTGAGACTCAACAAGTATTTTTCTGTGATTTCCTGCATCGGTTGCATGAGTGGTTATTGAGGCTGAAGGAAAACCACCATACAAATCAGATTAGACAGCTAGAGTATCATCCTATGTATATCACACAATTATATCAAGTTAATAACAAATTTATGTGCCTAGTATATTTCGGGTTAGATAATATTATTGTTGGGTTTATCACTGAATTTTCAGTAGATACTGTGAAGTCCTACAATGCTGTAGAGTAGGATTTTTTGAAGGATCCTAGAGGTAGGTACATCAGATCATTGTATACTTCAATCAATATTTTATTGTATGACGAAGGTGTGATGACTATGGAATTAGACAAATAAACTTCCCTATGCGCATGGGGGAAGGGAGGAATCACTGACAAGAGGTGGAGATATGATCAGGGAGATGGATAAGGATTAGAAGATGGAGGACATGGACCCAATCATGATGGAAGAAGACTAGATAAAGTAGATAATGGAAAAATATGGAAATACACACAACGTAATACCTTACCAATATAAGATGAATAACAATAAGATGGACACAACCGAAAGAGAGGGCTTGGCGAGCGATGAAGAAGAAGTAGAGGATCTCTAGGCTGTTGAGCAAATTGAGGAAATCCTACATGCAAAATACGAAAGGAAAATAAGAGGGCCATGGTTAGGAATACAAGGCATAACTCTAGTCCAAATCATCATCAGTGTGGAACCTACAACCCCATGTGCGACCAATACATCTAAAAGAACACCAACATTTAGAAAACTGAATTTTTGTGGAAGAGGAGCAATAGGACATGGGTCCAATCAAGGACAATCAACCGGGGGAGAAATTTTAGGAAGTAAAAATCAATTATCTACACTACGCGGAGGCAGTAGTTCAACACAATTCAAAATGGCAGGACAAGATCCCACAATTAGATTACCAGAGTTCCTGGAAGAGGCATCAAAGGACCTTGAAAATCACTTATTCATATGTGAAAATATCTGGGAAGCAAAGAAGGTCACATATGAGGATACAAATCTCGTCCATTTAGATATCACACTAAGAGACCGCACGCTGGATTGGTACATGAGCCTTAATGTAAAGAATCCATAAGGAATACCAAATACTATCGTAGAGGTAAAAAAACTATTGGTAAACGAGTTTCATAATCCAAGCTCAGAAGACTAGTACATGAATGAAATGATTGAAATCAGGAAGAAACCACGTGAGTCTTTTTGGGATATTGATTAGAGGTTCACACATCTGAAAGGTAAGTTGAAGTATTCGATTATTGATATGCAACATAGGTAATTGTTTGTGAACTCATTGTTACCACACTTGAAGTATCCTTTGAGACAACAAAATTTCCAAAATCAGGGAGAGGCTCTGGAAGAAACCCTGCAACTAGAAGAAAAACAATATCAACAGACAGATCCAACAATAGAGGAGATGAAGGATGATCTAAGTAATCTGAGATTTCAACTGAACCAAAATAAAGGAAAAGAGAAAAGAGAAGTTGTTTGGTGTACGTTACGCGGGACAAAAGGACATCATAAGAATGAATGTCCAACTTTTGCGTAGTACTTGGCAGCAGGGGTGCCAAACCCCTTTCCAACCAGAGGACCACAGTGATAGGTTTGTAAGACACATGGGCATGATCCATATCATTGTCCAATGATTCAAAAGTATAAGACAGTAACAAAAATTTCGTATTGCATTTTTTTCAAATCAGTGGGTCATGATGATAAGGAATGTAGAACGTTAGAACTAATGAGAGAAAGAACTTTAGAAACTTACAGGGTGCAAGCAGAGACGATGACAGGGAACGATGCACCTTAGTTCAACTAATTTCCACCACCATTTAAACCCGCATAGCTGAAGTACAACAATGTGAAACCACAATATAACCCCACGTAGTATAACCAATTACCCCAATACAACACACCATGAGGAGATAGAGGTGGATTTAGAGGTGGAGGAAGAGGCATAATAGGATTTAGATGAGGAAGAGGGCCAATAGTGTGCCACAACTATCAACAACCAAGACATTATGAAAGGGATTGTCCATTTCCACTTGCGACATGTATGCATTTTTGTGTAGCAGACCATGACACAGAAGACTTCCCAACACTCTTGGGAAATATTCAGGAATAAAGAAACCAGAACAACCAGAATGTCCAATGGATTTCTGCAGAGGCCATGGATGATGGGGAAAACACCAATATAGTTACTCTAGGAGGATCCAAGATAGGAGTTGATGCAATAAAAAAAGATCCATCTCAACACCAATGGGCCGAGAAGAATATTGAGCCACATAAGCAGTTTGACACACAAAAATAAAAGGAAACATTTAAGGAGGCCATATAGGAGCTTCTCAAGGAGAACATTGCATCTACATCAATTGCACATCAAACTTAGGAACCACCAATGTACGGCATTCCATATTCAATGGATCACACCATTAAAGGACAACCTATAGAGAAAGTAAGTACCATAAATACTTTTATGCAATTACGTGTTAAGTTATTTAATGATCCATCATCCGTGAAGGTCTTACAAAGTATGCTAGAAAGATGCAACACAAAGGTAGAAGGGAAGTTAGAGCAGAAAACAATCAATCATCTCCATACAAGACGGAGAACAAGTAGGAAATTCAGGCTAAATGCCAACATTGGGGACTTCAACATGGGAGATATCATACTTGATTTAGCATATGAAGTAAACTTCTTTCCTAAGAGGACACGACAGTGTATGGGGGAACCCACATTAGGTTATTCACCTGTCCAATTAAAACTAGCAAATCAACACAGAGTATTAGCAATTGGAAGACTTAAAGGGGTGACAGTATATTTGGATGGAGTGTGCACTGTGGTAGATTTCAAAGTAATAGAGATAGTGGATGGTACAACACCTTACCCAACATTACTTGGATTGGATTGGGCATTTTATAACTAGGTTGTGATCAACCAGAAGACAAGGAAAATGACTTTTGAATATGGAGAATATAGAGTTATTGTACCATTGGATCCTTCAGAAGGAGAAAGGTTTGTAGAGGCGACTTGTTTGTATTTGGAAGAAGTAAATAAACTATACAGAACCACTACGCAAGAATAATATTATGTCAACCCAACTGTCGATGGGTTACTCAGTTGGAGAAGCATTACATCGTGTTCTTTAGAATTAGATATAGGTTTGGAGAATTGGCAGCAGAGACTACATGAAGTCTCTAAAAGGAGGTGCACAAGAATAGACTGTGCAGTAAGGTGGGTTGGTACAGAGATAACATAACCTCCCAGTTTTCATGGGTTGATAGACTTAGAATAATTATTGACAAACTATGAGGAGGAAGTTTTCTAAAATCATAGGCTCTTATCCATGGATATTTCACTCAAGGAAACAATTGGAAGATAGTGGGGTGCACAAAAAGAAACAATTCAGGGCTGGTATCAGTGTAAACGACTACTGCGCATTAGATTTGGTGCAAAATAGGGGAGAAATACAATGCAGAAGTATGATGGGAGAGGAACACTAGTTGAGCACCTAGAGAAATGCATAACACAATGGAGGATGAAACCACTAGAGGAATGGCCTCATCACTTCATTCATACATTGGAAGGGATCCTAGGGAACTAGTACATATACCAGGAGATGCATAGAGGCACTATAGAATGGACAATATTAAAACAGAATTTTGTAGTAACCTTCTCATTTGAGCATGAGAACCCCAAAAATGATTCATCTCTGAAGATGATATAGGGAGTGATATTTTTTGATGAACCAGAAGTCGAAATTATAACATAATATCAACAACATAACAAATAGACAATCAAAGAGTTACTCTCATGTTATCATGTCGAAGAGGAAGCACCATATGAAGATGATTCGTGCAAAATTCATATCACATAGATTGAAGGAGAGAGAGAGGTGGAAGGTCCATCTCTGGAGTCAGAGGCATTTGTTGCACCAATCAAAGTCAAGAAAGTCAACATTGGGATGAACGAAAATCTGAAAATGGCAAGCATTGGAGACTACTAGGATGAGAAGACACTAGAAAGGATAACATAGTTACTGCGTGAATATAGTGACCTATTTCTAGAAACCTCTACAGAGATGAAGGGAATAACAAGTGAGCTAGGAGAGATGAAGATACCTATT
>ML796551.1:320223-346697 GCA_009831015.1 Picea engelmannii
AATTGGTATCAAAGACAGGTTCCTTCAACACATTTTAAACACTGAAGGTAGATTAAGAAGAAATGGGTGGAAAAATTCCTATCTCCACAAATGAAGTTCCCTTATTTGATGGAACAAATTATTCATCATGGAGGTAAAATATGAAAAGATATATGAAGTCAAGAAGATCTGGAGTTTGGGATTCGGTATTAAGTAAGCCCTGGAACTTAACTACTTCAAAGAGAAAAGCCAAAACTGTGAAGGAGGCAAGGAGAAACAATTTAGTAGCCTTAAAAACAATCCAGGATGGATTGTTAGACTAAGTCAAAGAAAATATGAGCCACTACAAATATGCTAAATAATTATGGCTCCAACTGGAAAATTGTTATCAGAATGAAACTCCTGATGTACAAAACTTCCGGAGTGACGTAACTTGTTGATGCCACTTGTTTATGTGGAACTGACTGAGTGGATGCCACATGTCACTTAGATTCATGACTTACGCATACCTGAAATGCCAACTGCACTTTGACACTTGTCATCATCTGATTGCACCACATGTCCTCACTGACGTGGATCTCCTCATGTGGCACATGTTTCTTCTCATAGATCTAACGGTTGTCCTAACTCCCGAAATGTATCTCATATCGACGGTTGAGAGTGACTTCTAAAATTTGGCCTTCAAGACTTCGGGTAATTCGATTTCTCCACTTCCCAGTTCTCCCAAAGTGAGATTCCCCAAAGTGTAAGCCCCGAGTACCTTGACTTCATCCAATGATCATTATTTAACCTGAAAAGGATTAACACGATCCAACGCTTTTCGGGAATTCAACTATTCAGGATTTTGGGCCATTGGCCTTTCTTATCCTATCCTTCTCCTTTCCTCGATCTGGCAGTCAGGATATCTTCTGAAGTGTTTCCTCAGATCAGACAACTTACGTTTATTTCGAGACATTTGTGGCTTACTCTATCCTTCCACTAAATATGATTTGACGGTTCTGATATCTCCCTAAGTGTTCTTCATATCCGACAGTTCACATTTGCTTCGGTACTTTGACCTTTGGGTGATCTTACTTGTTCTCAACCCTTTTCTCCCGAAGTGGTCAGCGCCGAAGTTGACCACTACTACCTTGGCATGCTTTGAATAGATCAGACAGTCCTCGTCTTTACTTATCCTATCCTTCTGCTTAACTTGATTTAACGATCGATGTGGATTGTAGAACAATAACTTGCGAGTGGTTTAATTCGTCGCCCAAACTCTGCAATTGAAGTTGTGCTATTGTTGTGGGTCAACCACAGTCATTGATATTTGAGTTGATGATATATGACAATCTAGAATAATTGTGGGATTGGAAATAACGTATAGTTTAATTATCCATTCGTTCTCCACAATCAATCCCTGCCGTTGATATGGAACTTACATATCCAATGATCTTGATTTGATCTTATCGTTGACTAGTCCTCCAATGATCCTTCTCTTGTAATTTGACAGTCTATACTAATTGCGGGATTGGAATTAACATGTTTAATTCTCCCTTCACGCTCCACAATCAATCCATGCCCTTGATATGGCGCTTGCATATCCGATGGTGAAAACTTGATCTGATCATGTTTCTGCAATGCAATTTTCCTTCTGATCTTTGATCTCAGCATATTGTTTGACATTCTCATTCTTTTCATAATTTCAATGTGATTTTCCTTCTGAGCTTTGATCTCTGCATACTGTTTGACATTCTCTACTAAATTTTCACTTTTCCTTCTGAGCTTTGATCTTTGCATATTGTTTTGACATTTTCATTCTCTGCTAACTATTATACTATTGACATCAATGACAATTCATTAATGATAACTTATCAATGACAATTCATCATAACAAATTATCATCACATCACAATGACATCGATTGTTGACATCAATGACAACATATTAAAGACAATATGTCCAACAATACCCCTAAAACCAGATGCTAGACCTGTCAAACAGAGACGTTACAGACTGAATCTAGTGTATAATAAGAAAGTGGACGCATAAATTGATCGAATTTTGGAAGTTGGTATCATAAAACCAGTGGAGGAATTTGAATGGATCAATCGCATGGTAGTCTAGGAAAATAAGCAAGGGGGGATAAGGATTTGAGTAGATATGAGGAAATTAAACGATGCTTTCTTACATGATCATTTCCATACCCCTTTCATAGATGAGGTATTGGAGAATGTGGGAGGCCACAAAGCATATTCATCCACAAATGGATTCTCAAGTTACCATCAGATCAAAATATCTCCATAGGATAGGTATAAGGATACCTTTGCTACAAAATGGGGATGCTATCAATATACAATCATGCCCTTTGGCTTGAAGAATGCTCTAGCTATCTTTTCAAGGGTGGTTATAGCTTCTTTTAAGGAGTTTATAAATCAATTTTTAGAATTATATCTGGATGACTGGACTATGTATAGTCTTTTGAAAGATCATATAGAACTTTTAAGACTAATGTTAGAAAGATGGAGGCCATGTCAAATATCATTAAATATCAAGAAATGCATTTTTGGCACACCTTTTGGGATATTGTTGGGATATATAGTGTGCAAACACGGTTTACTAGTTGAGCATGCTAAGATTGTTGTCATTGTGAACTTACCACCACCAAACTCAGTGCACTACTTAACAACCACATTGGGACATACAAGCTACTATAGTAAGTTTATAAAGGGGTATGTGTAGATTACTACACCGATGGAAAAATTGTTGAAGAAGGACACTCGATTTCAGTGGAATGAGTATTTTCAGCAAGGATTAGATACTTGAAAGGAAAATATGGTGACAACACCTATACTAGTGTTTCCATATTGGGAAAATACATTTCATGTGCATTTAGATGCATCAACAATAACATTTGGATAAATTTTGGCACAACCAGGAGTGGGGGACTTAGATAATCCAATAGCCTTTGCAAGAAGGAAGTTATCAAAATATGAGAAGAATTACAACACCATAGAAAGAGAAGGCCTAGCCATGGTGTATGCACTTTAGAAATTTAGACATTATTTATTGGGAAAGCATTTTAAAATGTTCACAGATTATTCTTCCCTCAAATCTCTAGTCAACAAGCGAGTGTAGGGGGGAAGGATCTGTAGATGGATGTTATTATTCCAAGAATTTTATTTTGAAGTAATAGTCAAACCAAGGAAGCTAAATGCATGAATTGACCACTTGTCAAGGGTAACAAATGCAGAAAGAACCTACTAACTTGGAAGAAAATTTCCCTGATGCACATTTATTTTCAGTACATGTAGCTGATGAATACTTCATTGATATCATTGAATTCTTAAGTACATGAGTTGTTCCATAGGATTTTAATATTGCACAAAAGAAAAATATGGTAGTCATAGTTGCAAAATATCAACTCAATATTGGTCATTTATACAAGATGGGAGCAAACAACATTTTGAGAAGGTGTGTATCGGAACATGAACGACCCGGGGTTTTAACAGAATCTCATGAAGGTATAGCTGGAGGAGACTATGCAAGAAAAGATACCACATAAAAGGTATTGAGCATAGTTTTATGGTGGCCAACAGTTCATAAATATGCCAAGGAATATTGCCAGAATTGTGATTTTTGTGAGAGGGTTGGAAAACCCAACAAGAGGGATGAGATTCCCCTAAGACCACAAGTAACTCCGCAGGTATTTGAAAAATGGAAAATAGATTTTTTTAGATCTATTAATCCACCAAAAATAAGGCCAGGAGCTAGATATATCATTACTACTACCGAATACTTAAACAGATGGGCGAAAGTAGCACCAATCAAGGATTGCAACGGAGATATAACATCACACTTCTTATTTGAGCAGGCGATCATAAGATTTGGATGTACCAGTATTTTGATGACTGACCAAGGAACCCATTTTATTAACAGTGCCATCAAGGCTATGACTGAGTATTTTTAAGTCTATCACCAAAAGAGTACACCATATCATCCTTAGGAAAATGGGATAATAAAATATTTCAACAAGATTTTGGAAAATTCTTTGATTAAGATCTGCAATGTTAACATGGATGATTGGGATTTGAAAATACCAGTAGTATTATGGGCATACAGGACCACATGTAAGAAGTTGACAAGACATACACAATTCATATTGGTGTATGGATAAGAAGCAATGGTTCCATTAGAATTTCTGGTATCGAGTCTCCACATAGCAACAATTACCAATGTGAAAGAAAGAGGCACAATATAAGAGTGGTTAAGTCAATTGATGGAAATGGAAGAATAAAGGATTTTGGTAGGATTTCAACAAGAGGTACAGAAAATAAGCGAAAAATCCTGGCATGATCGACACATAAAGAAGAGGAGATTTAAGGAGGGATACCTAGTTCTTTTCTATGACAACAAATTTTTGCAACACCCTTGGTAAGTTCATAATGCATTGGCTAGGTCCATATAAAGTAAATATTGTCACAGATGGAGGATATATGCAACTAAAGGACTTCGTTGGAACATAGCTGAAAGGAATGGTGAATGGTAGTCGACTGAAACTGTAGAGGAACAATCGACCTACTAACTTTCAGTAATTGAAGTGTAATACAAAATTCATGTATATAGTATACCATAGTAGAAATTAGGAGAGAAAAACTTATAAAAAGACAATAAAAAGAAGAAAAAGGAATACAACAACAGAAAAAGAAGAAAAATACAAAAATAGGAAGAAGTTGGTTGAACGGAAGGAAAATGGAAAAATTTGTGCAAAACAACTAATGCAACAAAATAGAGAGACAATGCGTAGGAAAAATTGGACTCGATGCAAATTCATAGAAAAAGTGAAAAACATTTATGACTGGGTCTATAAAGTGCAGAAAGAAAGGGTTAGATCAACACTTAGTGATTTGTGAGCACATAGTGAGATATAAGTGTGTGAACTAGGTGTAATTGTGTGAATAAGAGAGAAATTTTCCAAACCGGATATAACATGACACCATCGAAGTTTGGTGCTCCAGGAAAATATGTACGGGTTACTCGACAGGGAAAAAGAGGAAGGAAAGGATGGCATAGCCCGAGAATGTCATCGAGCAGGAAGATATTACGACTTCAGAGATAGAGTCACTCAGCCTGATGAGGGTTGAGGAGGAAACATTGACAGCGACACAAGGGGAAGTGGGGAGAAATCAAAACAAAAATACAAACTCTATCCCCAAAACACCTGCGAAACCCGACGAAATGAAGGGTCGACAGCAGGGTCGGGACGAAGAGGAGGTGTTGGTCGAGGAGATCACCAACCAGCTGGAATCCGAGGGGGAAGAAGATGAAACTCCCAAATGTAGTGGTGACCATGGAGGACATGCTCGGGAAAGTACCTGAACTAAGGTACCCAGACCATGATGTGCACGAGGCAACAAAATTACCATACTTGGCTGAGAAATATTACTTGGTGAACACATGGGAAATTGGAACCCTAGGAAAACCAATCATGGAGCTCGCGCAGTGGATAAAAAGGCTCTACAACTCTGAGATCATGAACCTCCTGGACATACTGCACTTTAGGTGTAGTAAAAATGTTGGGTTTTAAACAAAAAAAATTCTAGCACAAGTGCATGGAAACATTCTCTAGATGGATAGGCTAGTACAACTTGATGTGGCATTGATCACCAAAATTACAGGGTTATCCATAGTGGGTGCATAACCGAAAGAATACTTGGACAAGAAATTGTATGAGAAGGAAATCACTATGATAGTCAAGGTACAATTTGGTACCAACAGAGGGAACAAGGGAATTTTTATTAGAGACATCAATGATGACGCGACAAGGTTCACCAACAAGATCATGGCTTACAAGATGCTGAGGAAGTGTAGAAAAGAAGAGGCTTCAACATGAGTCATCGAAGTCACTGCACAATGCGTGAAAGGGGTAATGTTCAGTTGGGTGCCTTACCTCATGAACCAATTCTTGATCGACTGCAGAGATGTGCAAGATAATGGAACTAAGTTCCATTATTCTTGGCTAATTATCCTCATAGCCTTGGCAGGCTAGAAGGAGACAAAATTTTTGGCTTTTCTGGGTAGGAAAGGGAAGTGCTACGTAGCCAGGTATGAATCCCTCTCGTAGGCCAAGGACACCAAAAATTAGTAGGTGAATAGCATGGTGTTTTCTATGCTTCTGGAAGAGATACAACAATGAACAATCAATGTGTGGTGCATTCCTATGGAAGTGGTCTAGGAGTATGAAGGGATAACCTGATTTAATGCATCCATGCACCATATGTTGATCCAGACCACAAGGAATCCAAATAAGGAATGGTTGGAGATGCAATATTGTATCACAAGGGAAGAGATCGATTGGATAATTAAATACTGGCCTTTGCAGTGGAATGTTCCAGTAGAAAAACCAACAACAATGACATCATCCAAACCCAAGAGGAAAGCCAAAGCAGACCCCTCAACAAAGAAAAATAGCCCAGTTGCTAACACCAGGAAGGCTGGGGTGCACACTCAACTATTTGGAACCATCACAGTTCCGAAGAGGCCAAGGAGGATAGTAACCTTGCCTAGGGTAGACATTCAGGGCGATGTCAAGAAGGGAGATACATCTTAGGCTGGTAAGGAGGGGGCATAGGTGACGACGAGTGGGGCTCAACCATCACAGACAATTATAACCACAACATAGGTGGAGGAGATGCGTAAAAATATGATATACACCAAGGAGGGCCCAATCATCACCTTGACAGAGGATGATGTTGAGTTCATGGCGGACAAGGTCCATGACAGGGGGGAAGATGTGGTGTACGTCGTAGAAGCACAGAGAGAAGAGATCATGGAAAAAATCATAGAAGTCCATGAAACTCTACAAAAGTTACAAATTCATACAATACCGTAGGCCACAACGCAACAACCTAAAAGACAAAACAACCCCCTGTGCAAAAAGAAAAAGATGTTACAATTTAGATAGTGGTGCAGGGTAGTGACAAATTCACAGTCACACAGAAGATGGTCATAGTTGATTAGGCGAGCGCGTAGAAATCCATGGGGGACATAGAAAACTTTGAGGTAGTCCTAGTGCATATACCCATGAAAGCACTATATGGACTCCAGGCCAGTATAATGCATGAGGTACAATCTAGAGCCTGCATAGATGCTACCAACTTGGAAGTTGGTAGGGGGTCACAAAGATATTACATATCACCTATGACTAGTTGAATTTAGAGAAGGAGGAGGAAAAATAACGTGCTGATAAGCTAGAGCAGGAGCTCATAGTAGTATACAACTGCATTCCATATATCACACAAACACCGGATAGGAGTATATATGAAAACATAAATATCATTGCACAAACAATTGAGGGATATAGGCAAGAGATGGAGGACTTGAAATAAAAAATTAATCCTACGACTCTTTTGAAGGTTCGAGAGAAAAGAGAACAACAAGCAGCATTCCAAACAGGGGAGATGGAAAGGGAAGACAAGGAAGTCACATAATTGTTTGATAGAACTGTGCAAATTTGGACCACTTTGGAAGAAGATGAAAAGGTCCAACAGTTGGACTAGCAAGAGGAGAAAATCAATGCTGCAATGCAGGAATTGAATCAACTACATAAATCCATGAGCATTACTGAATTATTGAAGGTCACGTAGGAGATGAATACCCTATAGACAAAATTGAAGACTGCGTAGGTCAATAAGCAAGCAAGACAGGCCCAATTGGAGCCCCTCCAGGAACAAGAAGCACGAATAATTGCAGAGCTGGAAGAAGAGAAGAAAAGGATGGCATAGGCACATATAGAGAGTGCAACATTGATACAAAAACATATAACAACGCATATGGTAGAAGCGTTAACAGATAAAGTTGAGAAAGTGAAAGAAAAAGGGAAGGAACTAGTAGAAAAGTTCTGTAGCTTGGATAAGGTTGTATTGGGAGCATGCACCATCTGATTGGATCGAGACAAGCCACATGTTAGTGTTGGGGGCCTGTTGACACATACCTATTTTGGGAGAAAGATCTATTTTGGGGAGTAGGCCCAATTTTGGAAGAGAAGATCTATTTTTGGAGCACATGCCTTAGGAGGCAAAAACGTAACATACAGGAAAAGAAGGAAAAGAAGCATGCAGGAGGAGAAGCAATGTGGTGTGTATGCAAACAAGAATAACCATGCTAGGATTAAGGTTTTTAACAAATATTGTAATGGCTATAAGTGAGTAGAGTAGTATAAATAAATACCTAGGAGGTCTAGATCAGGGTGGTTGTCATTCATAAGTTATTGATTGTTGTGAGTTTTGTTATGGTTATTGTGGTAGAGTAGAATAAACTAGTGTTTGAGGGTTAGGTTGTAGGCTAAGGATCCTGGTGTGATCTATTCAGCCTCCCAAAGAGTACTTACCCTCATTTTTTATTGTAGTCTTGAAGATGTAATCCTCGCAAAGTAGATTTTGCAGAAGAATGAATAAAAGAGAAGAAGAGCCAGACCTTTGTGGGCATAACCCTAGGAGGGGGTGAACCAAGGTAAAATATTGTGTTCTATGTGTTTTTAATGATTTCTTTTACTATTCTATTAATCATCAGTTAAAGAATGAATGGTTAACTCTAAATATAACAACATGCATGCATAGTTAATGATGAATGAATCCTAGAAGTAGATGAATGATTAATGATGATGCATAAGGGAAAAAATCAAAACACAACCCCACTCCTTCCTAGACTGCAAACACCTAAGTATTGTAGTCCCCCATAAAGCTATCTTGGGTGAGACTGCATTGTGCACTCTGTGTGCAGCATTGCTTTCTGCTTTACCAGGAGGGCCGATAGTTTCGAGGGATATTTTGGAAACCTATTTGAGATCAGAACCTGGGTTAGCCCAAGTAACCAACATGGAAGGTGAATTAAAGAAGGCTGAAAATACAAGGGAGGATGAAGTAATTTCATGATGTGTTCTATGGTATGTTATTTACATGTCATATCACCATTTTTTCAATAACTATTTTTTCTAGAATGATTCAGATAACGAAAATAAGATTCTATTGAGAACACATATCAAGGTACCTTTGTTAGTAATTTCAGATTCTGGGTCGTTTTATTTTTGGAGATACACTCTATGGAATATAAGGCTTTTGACTAGTCCCGAAACTAGTTTTAAACATGTGTTTCAGGTAAATAGTCATAAATTATTCATACAAGATCCAAATTTAGTGAGACCAAATTAATTGGATATAGTACAAGAAGTAGTATGTTGTGTGAAATTTTCAAATCCATATATGAAATATTTCGCGCGTGGAATGCTCTACAAGTTTTCTCTCTAGAATAAGACATAATTCCACAAGGTCAACCATTTTTTCTATAACTCCATTTATTGGATGTTCCAAGAAGTGAACCTTGGGGAAATTGCAAAAAAGACATTGAATAATATTGTGTACAATTTTCATACCTTTATTCATTACAGGTACATAGTTATGCTTGTTGAAATTTAGGGTTGTTGACTAATCCAAAAACTAGTCCCGCGAGACTAAGGTAAAGTTTGATGAAAGTGTTATTCTCTTGTTGTTGAAGTTTAGGAAGGTCTGAAGGTATGTGATCAAATAAACCAGGTCATCTACAAGATCAGAGGTATGTTTATATGCTTATTTTGAAGTTGCATCCTGGTTATTTCATGGAGCATGCTTGAGGCATGTCTTGGTGCATTTTTTGTATATGTCTTGTGGTACATATTAGATGTATTGTACATGATGGTGGAGGGCTACTTGTTGAGATACATTTATGGTGCATTTATTGTTTTATTGGTATATGGTGTATGGAATGATATGGTATAGGATTGGTACATGGTACAATGTTAATGTACATGGTTGATGTGCATGGTTGGCACATGGTATGGTACAAGATTTATACTTGGTATGGTATATGTTTGTTGCATGGTTGATTCACTTGTTATGGTATAGGTTTTGGTACAAATTGATATATGGTACATTTTGGTACTTGGTTGAGACACATAACTTGTGATGGTATGTGGTGATCTTGGTACATGCTTGGTAGAGGCATGTGGTGGTGATGTTGGGTATATGGTTTGATATATGTTATTGGTGATTTTGGCATGATTTTCATGCAGTTGGGAGTGGGTATGTTTTCGTGGATGAGACAGTGACAGTGGTAGTGACAATGACAGTGACAGGTTGACATTGATAGAGTTATAATGGAAGTATCAATTGTTTGGAACTTATATAAATCAGGGTGGTTGGAGGGGGAAAGGAAAGGGGGTTGTACCCTCCTTCTGGTTGGTGCCGAAGAATTAGAGAGTTGGATATTCCTTCAGGTTGGAGCCTGAGAACTAGGTGGTTGTATCCACCTTCTAGTTGGAGTTGGATAACTCAGGGGGTTGTAGCCTCCTTCTGGTTAGAGCTAGAGAATTCAGGGAGTTGTAGCTTCCTTTAGGTTGGAGCCTAAGAATAGGAGGTTGGAGCCTCATTCCAGTTGCTGCTGGAGAATTGGAAGTTGGTTCTTCCTTGAATGTAATTCTTTGACATATAAGAAAATCATTTTGTGGTTTTCTCTCGCATTGGGTTTCCACATAAATATTGGTGTACTATGTATTTTTGGACGTGTCTATGATTTTTTATTATGTATTGATGGATGATAATGTTTATGATGCAATAATGTATTGAATGAATAACTGATAAACCATTGAATACTGCTGATAAAGTTAAAGAATACATATTGTGATTAAAATTGATATTAAATGATCATACTAATTCATCTCCCCTCTCAGTATTCTAACAATTGGTATCAGAGCGAGGTTCCTTCAGGAAATAGTTTAACCACTGGAAGGAGATCATGGAATACACTTAGAATAGAGTACCAATGTTTGATGGTCATAGTGGTCTAGAGTATGAGATATGGAGTAGAAGGATGAAAGTATGTTTAAAGGAACATGGATATGATATTTAGCAAACAGTTGTGACAAGATACAATGCTACAAGGAGACCTAAGACTGCAACCAAGAAGGAATTGAAGAAGAAAAACAAAATAGCAATGAATTCCATCATGGAAGGACTATGTGACTCAACAAAGGACAAAGTGGGTAAATTCTCATCAATGAACGAACTTTGGGACAAGCTACATAATATCTATTTTTATCCCATCATAGAATCAAAGAATGCCAAATAATATGTAGGTATAGAACAAGAAGAAATACGCTCATAATGTCAGACATATTCATAAGAGGAAGAGTATGAAGAGGCAAAAGTTGATTATAGAGAACAATTGATCATTGCAATTGAATATATAAGCACTGAAAGAAAAGAAAACAAGTCACTCCAAGTAGAACTGAAGAAGATGGAAGAATCACAAAACTCCAACACCAAAGAATTTGAGCAGACAATCATGATGCTAAAAGTTTAGCTAGAAAAAGCCAGAAGGACTGAAGAAACTCTCAAGGATCAAAAGCATTATTTGGAAGACAAAATAACAACACAAAATGAAGAAGCAGAAAAGAGAGAGAATATACTGATAGATCATCTCAAGGAAAGAACTAATGATGTAAATAATCTTGAAGCATATTTCATTCAATAAGAAATAAAACTTGAATATGAAATAATCACATTGAAAATCCAACTTGAAGAGGAAAAGAAAATAGAATAAGTCATGAGGAACCAGATGATGAAGAAAGAAGAAGAGGTGGAGAATCTTGAAGAAGAAGTTGTCATGTTGAGAGTAAAAGTTTTCAAGCTCAACATGAATGTTGAATAGAAAGAAACATCCAAATCATCGGTTGAATAGAATCCCTCCAGTTTGTGAGAAAGGAATAATGAAGAGAATCCAAAAACTTATGTAGAAGTCATCAAAGGTTCAATGAAGAAGGAAGAATGAAATTCCTTGAAGAAGAACATTCCATAAGTGCAAAAGACTCAAGAAAATGACACAAAAGAAGATCCTCCACATTCAAGCCACAAAGAATCCTCAATCATGATCATGATCAGCCAAGGATGGAATTCAAAAGTATTACACCATAAAGAAGATAATTCACTTCGAGGTATGTAAATTTCTTTTATGGTCATTGTTTTTATTGTACTAACTTTGGACATAAGGTTGTAGACTGCAGGGTTTATGAAATAAATGTTCAAGCAATAAATACTTATGTGGTCCCACCTAATATTGAATGTTACAAATGCCACAACTATGGTCACATAGCTCGGAATTGTAGAAGCATGATAGTTCCATCCATAAAGAAAGAGGAAAATATCAAATAGACTAAAATTTGGAAAATAAAAGAACAAGAAGAAGAGCAAGTGAATAAAGAACGAAATTTAGAAATTAAAAGACTTTCCATAGTACGAGAAAGACAAGGAAAACAATCAAAATAAGAATAGGTTTCAAGAACCATATTTTCAAAATCCGTAGCAAAGCATGATCATAATGAAGAGCAAGTAAAGAAAGAACAAGTTCCATAGATCACATGATTTGCAGTAGTGCGAGAAAGAAAAGAAGAGCAGGTAAATAAGGAACATGTTCAAGATATTGTAATTCCAGGAATTATAGAGCGATATCAATCCACAGGTAGAAAGAGAAGTCAAATTGCATAGGGATGATGAGTCTACAGATGAAGAGGAAGATGACACCACATCAGAGAATGTATTCTTTTGAGACATACGGCTTGGAGACTCCCAGGTAAAATGAATATTAGACAAGGGGAGTCTATGCAGTAGCTGAGATAGATCAAAGAACCATCCTTTGAGCAACTTACAAAGTTTGAGTAGATAGACTCAAAGAATTAATTTAGCATAAGTATAGTATGAAAAATTTATCATTTGGAAAATTACACAAGCACAATTCTATGATTGTATTCAGAAAAAGATATCTTCAGCACAGACTGTTCTAGATATGCAGAGTTTGGTTTACAGATAGAGAATACTAGTGGACATAGTTGACATTTGATGATCAATTGTAGCAATGAAGACTTCATGATGGTACAGAGACAGATGGGTCAACATTGTGGACATCTAAGTAGCAGAGTCTTGGATAGTATGGAAAGAGATGGATTTGTAGATTGGTTTAGAGATTGATTCAAAGATTGGTTCAAAGAATGTTGGATGATTATTTTAATGCTTAAATTTTGAATGCTTAATATTGAATGATTTTTATATATGTCAGTTGATTTACACGAGGAAGCACCAATGGACAATAAATCAAAAAGGAAGCAGGTACATGAAGACCTACATTTATCTACACATCAACGTGCAATCAAATCATCAGAGAGAGAGAGATCCAAAAAGGAAGATTAGTAGCATACATACATGGAGACATACCCACATGGGAGTTACTCTTTTAACCATGATTGGTTAAAGTAGGTACAATTTTAGGAGGAGACATATTGAAATGGGGAGTTAATATTTTTTCAAAGGGAGAGAGCGAGTAATCATAGGTATGAAGACAGGGGGTGTAGCCCCAAAGATAGTTTAGACCCGGAGAGAAACCCAAAGGACAGTGCAGACAGTGGGAGCAACCCCAAAGAGAGTTCAGTAAGGGGGAGCAACCCCAGAGGGAGATACCCTTTTCCATTGATGTCAAAGGAGAAGAGATAGAAACATTGATGAGGAGAGATGATCACAGGGAGCATAAACATGACTAAGTGCTGCCATCAATGTTGGTGTTTCAATCAATGCCAAAGGGGGGGTATTTTTGTACAGTTGGTTTAGATTGATGGACAATTGGTTTAGATAGTTGGCTGTCATTGATTTCAACCCTTGGAGAGTGATATTGTGTATTGATGTCAACCCTTAAAGATTTATTTCAACCCTTGAGTATGTCCACTAGCACATTTCGGTAGCCCCAGAGGTGTGGTTAAGGAAGCCAAGTTTGTTTGAGGTATTTGGACATGAAGATCAATGAATATGCATGTAAGACTATCATGGATGGTTAGTACATGTGTCATTTCTAGTGATATGTGGTATGTCACATAACTCATCACGGTTAGGGAGATATGGTATTGGCAAGTTGGAGAACCATTTAAAGTAATCTAGAATCCCCTAGAAGGTCAACAAGAAGTCAATTAATCTAGAAGCTCCTAGAAATTCATCAAGGAGTTTACTAGTCAAACGGGTTGCAACTAGGAATTATTCACGGGTAAAGTTTTTGAAACAAGAAAATAATTAAAAAGTAATTAGTTACAAAAAGAAATTATGATTTGATTAATTATGGGTAAAGTAGTTGCAACAAGAATGTGGGTTATCCCTAAAACAAGGAAGATGGGTAAAACAATTACAAGTTAGCCCCTAAAGGAATACAACAAGAAAATAATTAAAAATAAATTAGTTGCAACAAGAAATTATGAGTTGACTAATTATGGGTAAAGTAGTTGCAACAATAATGTGGGTTAGCTCTAAAATAAGGAATATGGGTAAAACATTTACAAGATAACCCCTAAAGGAAGGCACTTGGGAAGTATAAATAAGAGATCAAGAGACTCCCATTAGCACCTATTGAGTATATTGAATATCTATACGTGAATGAGGTAACCAAGGAGATCTGAGGATAACTTCAGAGGGAAGGTGAAGTAAAGAAGGCCAAAAATCCAAGGGAGGATGCAATCTTTTAATGATGTGTTCTAAGTTATGTTATTTATAGGTCCTCTCACCATTTTTGCAATAACTGTTTTTTCCACATATATTTAGATAGAGAAAGTTGGAGGTTGTTGACAACACATATCAAGGTACCTATGTTATAAATTTCAGCATATGGGTGTTGTTTTTTTGGAGATACACTCTATGGAAGATAGGGCTTTTGACTAGTCTTGAAACTAGTTTTAAACAAGTGTTCCGGGTAAAAAATCATAAGTTCTTCATATAAGATCCAAATTTAGTGAGACCAAATGAATTGGATATATTATAGGAAGTAGTGTGTTGTGTGAAATTTTCAGATCCATATATGAAATATTTCACGCGTGGCATTCTCTACAACTTCACTCTCTAGAATAAGCTAGAATTCAGCAAGGTCTACCATTTTTGCTATAACTCCATTTCTGGGATGTTCCAGGCAGTGAAACTTGGAGGAATTTCCCCCTCAAAGAGAATTCACATTCATTCTTCTCTCATTTTCAAGGAATGGAGTTCTCTCTCTATTTTTATGCTAGTTTTGTTGTTTGGTGCATGACCCGTTATAGAAAAATTATTAGACAAGTTGGAAACTACACACACAGTTTTACTAGTTACTATGGGTTAAATACAACAGTTACACTAGTTGTTATGGATTAAATACAACAGTTTCACTAGTTATTATGGATTAAATACATTAAGTACTTAGATTATCAAGTGGTTGATAGTGGTTGAATATGGTGTTGGACAATTGGTTTAGATTGATGGACATTTGGTTTGGATAGTTGGTTGTCATTAATGTCAACCCTTGGAGAGTAATATTGTAGATTGATGTCAACCCTTATATATTGATGTCAACCCTTGATTATGTTTGGTAGCACATTCTGATAGCCCTAGAGGTGTGGTTAAGTAACCTGATTTTGTTCGAGGTATTTGGACATGAAGATCAGTGAATATGTAGGTAAGACTATCATAGATGGTTAGTACATGTCGTGTTGTTTTCGGTGATATGTGGTACATCACATAACTCCTCACAGTTATGGCGACATGGCCTTGTGAAGTTGGAGAACCCTCTATAGTAATATAGAATCCCGTAGAAGGTAAACAAGAAGTCAATTATTCTAAAACTCCTAGAAAGTCATTAAGAAGTTTACTAGTCAAAGTGGTTGCAACTAGGAGTCAATCATGGATAAAGTTGTTGAAATAAGAAAAGAATTAAAAAGTAATTAGTTACAACAAGAAATTATGAGTTGACTAATTATGGGTAAATTAGTTGCAACAAGAATGTGGGTTAGCCCTAAAACAAGGAAGATGGGTAAAATAGTTACAAATTAGCCCCTAAAGGAAGACAACAAGAAAATAATTAAAAATAAATTAGTTGCAACAAGAAATTATGAGTTGACTAATTATGGGTAAGGTAATTGCAACAATAATGTGGGTTATCCCTAAAACAAGGAAGATGGGTAAAACAGGTACAAGACAACCCCTAAAGGAAGGCACTTGGGAAGTATAACTAAGAGATCAAGAGACTCCCATTAGCACCTATTGAGTATATTGGATATCTATAAGTGAATGAGTTAACCAAGGATATATGAGGATAATTTTAGAGGGAATATTGGCCTAGGCCTATTTTGGGAGAAGGATCTATTTTTGGGCATAGGCATAATTTTGGAAGAGAAGACCTAATTATTTTAATGATGTGTTCTAAGTTATGTTATTTACAGGTCGTCTCACCATTTTAAAAATAAATAATTTTTATACAATGATTCAGATAGCGAAAATTAGAGGCTGTTGAAAACACATATCAAGATACCTGTGTTAGAAATTTCAGCTTCTGGGTCGTTGTATTTTGTGAGATACACTCTATGGAAGATAGGGCTTTTGACTAGTCCTGAAACTAGTTTTAAACAAGTGTTATGGGTAAAACAATCATAACTTATTCATAGAGGATCCAAATTTAGTGAGGCCAAATGAATTAGATATATTACATGAAGTTGTATGATTTGTGAAATTTTCAGATCCATATATGAAATATTTCGTGCGTGGCATGCTCTACAAGTTCGCTCTCTAGAAGAAGACATAATTCAACAAAGTATACCATTTTTGTTATAACTCTATTTTAGGGATGTTCCAAGAAATGAAACTTGGAGGAATTCCAGAGAACACATTGTATAATATTGTGTACAATTTTCAGACCTTTATTCATTATAGGTACAGAGTTATGCTTGTTGAAAGTTAAGGTTGTTTACTAATCCAAAAACTAGTCCCGTGATACTAAGGTAAAGTTTGATGAAGATGTTATTCTCTTGTTGCTGAAGTTAAGGAAGGTCTACAGGTTTGTGATCACATACACCAGGTCAACTATAGGATCAGAGGTATGTTTATATGCTTATTTTGAAGTTGCATCTTATTGATTTTGTGGAGCATGCTTGCGGAATTTCTTGGTGAGTTTTTGGTATATGTCTTGTCGTCTATATTGGTTGAGGTCTACTTGTTGAGATACATTGTTGGTGCATTTCTTAGTTTATTGGTATATGATGTATGTCATGATATGGTATATGATTGGTACATGATATGGTGTTAATGTACATGGTTGATGTGCATGGTTGGCACATGGTATGGTACAGGAGTTGGTGCATCAGCCATTTGATAAGTGCATCAATGGTATGGTACAAATTTGGTGCAAGTTGATGCACTTGTTATTGAACATGGTTAATGGTATAGGTTGTGGTACAAATTGATGCATGGTATAGGTTGGTACTTGGTTGAGACACATATCTTGTGATGGTATGTGGTGATCTTGGTACATGCTTTGTAGAGGCATGTGGTGGTGATATTGGGCATATTGTTTGATATATGCTATTGGAAATATTGGCATGAGTTGGATGCGGTTGGAAGTGGATATGGTTTTGTGGATGAGATAGTGACAATGGTAGTGACAGTGAAAATGACATGTTGGATACAATGACAACTTGACAAAGACAGAGTGACAGTGGCAGTATTAGTTGTTTGGAACTTATAAATCAGGGTGGTTGGACATGACAAGGAAAGGGGGTTGTAACCTCCTTCCGATTGGTGCCGAAGAATCAGAGAGTTGGAGCTTCCTTCGGGTTGGTTCTTGAGAACTAGGTGGTTGTAGCCACCTTTCGGTTGGATTTGAAGAACTCAGGGGGTTGTAGCCTCCTTCTTGTTGGATCCAAAACATTTAGGGATTTGTAGCTTCCGTTAGGTTGGAGCATGATAATAGGAGGTTGGAGCCTCCTTCCAGTTGCAACTAGAGAATTGGAAGTTGGTGCTTCCTTGAATGTAATTCTTTGACATATAAGAAACACATTCTGTGGTTTTCTTCCGCATTGGGTTTCCATGTAAATATTGGTGTACTATGTATTTGTGGATGTGTCCATGATTGTTTATGATGCACTGATAGATTATAATTTTTATGATGCAATAATGTATTGAATGCATAACTGATAAACCATTGAATACTACTAATAAAGTTAAAGAATACATATTGTGATTAAAATTGGTATTAAGTGCTCATACAGATTAATCCCCCTCTCATTATTCCAACATATGGTTCATTGTGATTGATTGTGGTTTACAATAGTTAACTATGGTTGATTATAAGGGATTTTTGTTGACTATGGTCAACATTGGTTGATTTTGTTGGACAATGTAGGGTTTTTTTGGCTATGGATGACTTTAGTTCATTATGGTTTAATTTGGTTGGTTGAATATGGTTGGATTCATTAAATATGGTAGGTCTTCATTTTTTATGGTTGAGAATGTTCGAATTTGGTTCACAATCATTTAATTTGGTTGAATTTTATTGATTATGGCTTACTACAAGTGAATGTGGTTGACTACTATTGAATTTTTTTAACTTTTATTCACTATGGTTGACTTTTGTCAATAATAATTGACTTTGGTTGACTATAATACACTATGGTTAATGTTGATTATGACTCTTGATAGTTGGTTATAGGTTGAATATGTTTGAATTTTATTAATCGTGCTTAAGCAAATGGTTGAGTTTAGTCACTATAGCAAGCTTTAGTTGATTTGTGTTGATTGTTGTTGACTTTGCATAATTTAGGTTGACATTTGATGATTATAGGTGACATTGGTTAACTATATTTCACTTTGTTTAACTAGAATTGACTTATTCTTGGTCAATTTTGGTTGACTACAATTGACTTTGTTGAATATGGTAGAGTTTGGTTAGCTATGATTGACTACAATATATTTTGGTTTACTTTGGTTCATTGTAGGTAATTGTAGTTGTATTTTATTTAACTTTTGTTAACAATGTGTCTAAGATTGGTTGATATGATTAGGTTGAATTTGGTTAATTATGGTTGAAAATGATTCACTAATGACTAGAGGTCATTGTACAAAGACTATATTTGACTTTCAATTATTGTATTTAACTATGGTTGAATATGGTTGAGTATAATTGAATTTGGTAGACTATGGTTTATTATGGTGTACTTGAGTTGACTATGGTTGAATTTTATTGGTTATGGTTTATTTTTATTTATTATGGTTGATTATTGTTGAATATCGTTGATTTTGGTCATTCATGATAAGATATAATTGATCCTCGCTAACTTTAGTTGGCTACAAGTGACTATGATTCAATGTTATTGTTTATGGTTCATGATGGTTGACTCTAATTAAGTGGTTGATTATGGTTTACTCTTCTTGACTATGATTGAGATTGACTATTGATAAAATTTGATGGACTATCGTTAATTTTATCGAATATGGTAGGATTTTATCCTCTAATTAATTTACTTAATGTTTCTGTACTAGTTTTTACCTTTGTTGATTATGATTAACTTTAAATAATAATTATTTACTTAAATATTTACAATACATTATAATGGACCTTAATTAAATACAATTAGTTACAATATTTAATAATTAATTATTACCAAAGGAAAGAGACAGAGCTCTTTCACATGACGGTTGCAACTAGTATTTATCCCTAGCTCCATGCAAAGAGTTCTCTCACCCTCCTCAATTTTTTCCATTCTTCTATGTGGTCCCCAATGACGTTAGCAAGGTCATTATTTCCTTTTGTAGGTGTTTTGATCCATGAATCTACCTCGACTGAGCCCCCTAGTGAGTTTTTTGCAAGAAGCCCGAAGGTTAGGGTCTCTAGTTATTCAAGAGATATCTCTTTGAAGGATGTAGTTCTGAAAGATCCCTCTACCTTCCCTCCTTCCCCCTCTTCTTTTTTGGTGCATGAATCCCTTGTGTTAACCATTTCAATGGGGATAGATGAAAATGGAGTTGCAAATTATTTTATATCTAATGTCTTGGTTTGTTTCTTCAATGGATTTTGGCCTCGGTTCGCCATTCTTCAGGGCTATATTTCAAACTCTTGATTACTTGTGATTAAAAAATAATCCTTCATCCACCCCTGTGTGAAGGGTTTCTTCATATTTGAGTTTGATATTAATGAAGACATGGATATGATTCTCAATTCTAGCTCGTGGTTTTGGGGAAAATTGGGTCTTTGCATGAAGCTTTGGTCTCCTTCTTTCAATCCTTTGACTAATATTCTTTCTTTAGCTCATGTTTGGATGAGACTCTCAAATCTTCCCTTTCATTTTTTGGGTTTACCCTCTCTTTGGGCCATTGGTTTAGCTCTCAACAAGTTACATTTTGCAAGTTGTGAAACCGAGATACACATTAGTTCAACATATGCCAGAATATGCGTGGAAATGGATTTCAGAAAAAATGGTTTCTAGAATAAATTAATTTGACAGGAAAAAACTATTCTTGGTCTTAGAAGTTGGACTATGAGAGTTTCATTGTGATGCAAAGACTGTATTGAAACAAGACACATTGCATCACAATGCCCCAAAGGACCTAGGAAGAATAGGAAGAATAATCGTAAATAAACTTGGTGGGTTAGTTATATTGAAGATCATAAATTAGTATTCCATTCAAATGGAATGCCATCACAAGAAGATCCTTTAATCCAACCGAATTGGGTACCTCAAGAAAAAAACCAGAAATGGCATCTCAGAAACCATAGAAAGATGAACTTGTCTCTTTTGATTTGATGCAATAAATGGAGAGTCAGTTAATTCCATGGAAAACAACAAGTTGGGTATATCATGATGAAGAAGCTAAGGAACTATAAAAATAAGAACCACCAAATCAATACGATTTTGAATTGGTAGGAATAACACAAACTCCAACAAAGGAAAAATAAATGTGAATAAAAGTAGAAAAGAATCTCCATCAACATCTCAACCAATCGTGACAAGAAGTTGGGCCCACAATCTAGTACAATTATGTATTTTTTTTTTTTCATCTTATGTTATATAAGCAATTTGTGCAAATATACTCATGCGAGAAATTTTGGAATGTAGCTCTTCTGGTTATCTAGCAAAGTAGGCTAGTAATATTTGAACTGGGATTGTTAAGCCTTGGCTCCAGAACATGGAAACATCTTGGATATTTTGTCTTTGTACTTATGTTGAGAGATTTGTTTCATCCTTTTTATTAATATAAAAATATCTACCAATTCTCAATAATAATAATAATAATTATTATTATTATTATTATCATCAACTATGAATTAACTTGACATTGAAATGAAACTGAAAAAAATGCCAACAACTAAACCACATTGGTCACCCTTTGGCTCGCTGAAAGTCCTTCCCTCAATAATAAATTCATGATGTAACCAAATGATTTGGTTACTCTAGAAATCAACTATAGGTTCCCTTAGCTAATTATGTCATAATAATTTATTAGTTATCACAATTATCTATTGCACAAATATCACATACATTTTCATAGTTATAGCATACATTTTCGTACACTATTTAACATCTTAATCTATTTTTATACTTTAAGATGAAGTAATATTATTCACCATTTATTAATAGTATTGAATACATAATTAGATGGAAATGATGAAATACATACATACATATATGCACTTGTGAACTTGTTGGGAAAGAATTATTGAATTGTTCATACATTTTCAAAAAATAAATTTAAATTTTATGCATTTGTGTGATATGGAATACATATCCATGTGAAATGGGTCACACACCTCCTCTCATTCTCATGATGGTACTTAGGGTAAACCAGATTGATAAAAATCTAAAATATTTTCAACATAAGGCTCAAGGCCATTATAAAAATATAATCATTTAGGGCTCAACATGTCACTTATGGGAATTGAACCTAAGTGTTATAGAGAGATTTATCCTATGGTTTTGGGTTACAACTGAAACAAAGTGGTGACCTTAAAATATTACTCCCAATCCCACAAGAACAATCAAGTAATATTATAACTGACTAACTAACGTTTAGTAAAAAAATGGGAGACATACCTAGTTCGAAACATTTGATGGCGATCCCTTAGTTGAAACCTTTCACTCCAGCGTTCCTCTCTAATGACTCCCTCAAATTCCTACACATAATGAAGAAGATAACTGCAATGAGGTAGTTACAAGATTACTAATACTCATAAAATATGATTGAAAAACAAATCCATTAGTCTTTTAACTATAAAATTTCCCAAATGAAATAAACATAGACTAAAACATGAGATAGGACGGAAAAGAGAGTTATTTTATTAATGAACAACATAATCAAGGGTAGCTACCACCTATAACCATTGTAGCACTTCTTTGGAACCAAAATCCAGGTCCCTCCACCCAGGCCAATGACGATCAACACTACCTTCGACTCCTATGCTCAAGCAATTCCAAGAAAGAGGAATGAACTCTTCCTAACAAGATAATAGGAGGAAGGATGGTTGGAAACAAAGGTTTACAAGTATGAAGGGATAAATTAGATGCAATGGGAAAGGGGCTTGTAGACAAGGTAGTATATGGCCAACATAATGGTGCAAAATGGATTTATATTCTCTCCTCTACCCCTTGGATCCCTTTATACTCTCCCCAAGGGGTTAGAGTAGTTGTAGACAAGTGTAGATGGGAAATAGGGGTCAGGAACTGGGGGAACCCGTAAACCCCTCCCAAGAATATGTAATTTATTATTTTTTTGAGCCAAAAATATGTGTACGCACCCTACAAAGGAGAAACATGTGTATGTAAGCACTTTACATAATTGATAGGATGTGTATATGTTAAAAAATAGAGTTTTCTTTTTATGATTGCTGAGGAGGAAAAGGGGAAATGAATTATGCAAGTAGGGAAGGGATTAATGCATAAGGCCAACAAGGAATCAATGCATATGAGGTGGAAAATGATGTTATAACACTAGGTGGGGATGATGACAATCATTCCTCCCAACCACCTGAGCTATACCCAATTGACTCTCGAGGATTTTTCAACACAATGCTCAAGGCCATTACAACAATCTACTCACTGAGAAGTCAAACATATTACTTAGGGGAGTTGAACCTGGGTGGGAAGGATAACAATCATTCCTCCCAACCACCCAAGCTAGACCCAATTGATAGTTAATTATATAATATATACAATTGAGTGCAATATAAGATATATGATTTTAAAAAATATTAGAAAGTAAAATGAGAAGGAAAAAAATTCACATTGAATATAAAATATATTGTAATGAAAAATAATTTTAATACATGATTATAGCTATATTCATCTCTAAAAAATAAAAGGTAGGTGGGCCATATGTGCCTCGTACAATTGCATCAACTTGGTAAGCCTAAAAAATATTCATCGCCCTATTAACACTAAATAATATTATTAAGTCATGTAGGTGGGCCATATGTGCCTCATTAATCCACGTGGATATCGATGGTCACCCACCTCATTCAATGACTCATCACAGTTCTCCATTTTAGTGTTTTTGTTATGATTTTTGGGTCCTAAACTTTTGGGGCCATTTCGAGGCCCTAAACTCTTGTTTTTTCCCATTCAGGGGCCAAGGGTGGCCATTTCCTACCTTGACCTACCAACAAGTGTAATTCTTAGTTAGATGTTGCGAATGATCTATTTTTCACCCAAAATGGAGATTGTATGCAAAATTTTCACCCCCGGGAAGTTGGCGTATCAACTAACCACCTTGAGGCCCATAAACCATTTGGTGCTTTGCCTCCTAAAGTTAGGGTTTTGGACTGTTATGGTTATTGATTTATGTTAAAAGGCCATTATTTTTTCTCTTTGTGATATATTTTTTTGAATTACCATAACATACATATATTTCTCTTCAAATATAAGCTACCACCATTCTATCCAGTTTGTGTTCTACAATATTATACTATTTTATTCATTAATAGAAGTTGGGTTTCACTGTATTTTTTCCCTCTCTATTATATTTCTATGTGTATTTAATTTCCTTCTCAATGTAATATGGATCAATGGTATCAAAGAAATCTTTTCATTGTTATTTCTCATTGCATGTCCCCGATGAGGTCAGGGTATAGAAAATTGGGTCTCGAGCTAATTTCACTCGGGGATGACTACTTTTGCTGGCCTAAGAAACCTCCCATGGAAAAACAAAAGAGAGATGACAGAGCAGAATATCCTTTCAATATGTTTCTCAAGGAATGCCTCATGTGACAATGGAACAATATGACATATAACTTTGCGCAAATCAATTGACAACTGTTGATGGAAAGCGAGGCACCTTCAATTAGAAACTATTTTGGAGGTGTGACACCCTTCAAGGTATAAATTAACTTTGATATCCATTTATTTGAAGTCCAGATAGATGCATATGCTTTGTAGAAATGGTTGAATATGTTAGAGGGGTATTACTCTGTTCAAAAAAAAATTGACACCAAAAAGATCACCTTCTCTCTCCTTAAATCCCATCCCCATGTCAAATATTGGTGGGAATGTTACTAAGAGAGACATAACAAAGATGAGTCTATGAAATTTTAGATAGGACCCACTTGGGAAGCCTTTGTTGATTCCCCCAAGGAGGAATTATACCCTATTGTAAACTATGATGACCAATACATGAGATGGACAACTCTGCTTCAGGAAAGAGAATAGATGGTGCCAAAGTACACCAACATATTCCATACCTTGCACTCAAAGTTGGGTATCAGAGACTCTAAGAAGAACCTATTTTTGAAGTAACCCAATGGCCTACACAAGTAAATCCAAATAGAAATGGATTTACCATACATATCCTCATTGGGAGTTGCTTTTCAATATGTTGTCAAAATTGAGCAAAAATGTGGGTAGTCGAATAAGGGTGAGTTTAGGTCTACAAATATGCAACAACAAAATTATGGTAAAGGTGCTCCTAACTCATATAACAAGGGAAAAACCAAGGAATGAAAACCTTAAGACAACTAGTCTAAGCCGTAGGAAAACAAGGGCAACGAGAAGTAAAAAAAGGACACTAGAAAGTGGTGTGAGTTCCATAAAATCTCCTGGCACAACATTGATGAATTCCACTGAAAATGGTTGTTGTTGGTCAAGATTTAAGAAAATGAGTTGGACCCTCACTTGGAATCTGATTTGGAACAAGATAAGAGAAAGCGGATCATTGATGCAGAATCTAGTACTATCATCACAATCACAAATATCCTACCATGCGAGTCAAAGGAGCTGAGGAAAGGGGTCACCTCTTCCATTCAAAAATGTGGGTGAAAGGGACCCCACTAAATTTCATTGTTGACAATGGGAGCCAGAAGAACCTAATCTCAACCGAGGTCATTAGGTGATTAAATCTATTGATTATTCCACACCCCCAGCCATAAACCATTGGTTGGTTGAGCTAGGGACAAGACCTTTGTGTTAGCTGATAGTGTCACCTGTCCTACAACATCGAGCCCTTCAAAGATGAGGTATTTTTTGATGTTTCCCCACTCAAAGTTTTTGATGTTATTTTAGGACAACCTTATATGTGGAAACATCATTCTATTTATGAGACCCGACCCCATAGTGTCATTATTACTTTGGGAGGTCATCCCTACAAGGTACCAGAGGTAGTTCCAACTACTGCAATTTTGTTGATCTTAGAAAAACTGTGACAAAAGGTAATATCTTAGACTACCAAGTTTTTCCTCTTCATGGTTTATATGAAGGTGAACAAAAGGTCACTACAACCAACACATCTTCAACACAAGGTCTTTGTACACAACATAAGCAAGTGGAAAATATTGTAGAGGAGTATAGAGACCTCTTTTCTTCACTTGTAGGGGTGCCTCTACACTGTCAAGTCAAACATCCCATTGATTTAATACATGGTTCCCCCTTACCCAATGGTCCAATATGCATACACTCCATTCTGCAGAATGAGAAAATAAATTTCTAAATTCATGAGCTCATCCAAAAGGGCCACATTCGACCGAGATCCTCACCTTGCGGGAGCCCAATTGTGTTGGTGTAGAAGAAGGATGGGACATGGTGTATTTGTATTGATTATAGAGCCCTAAACAAAATCAATGTTAAGAACCGATATCGAATCCACCAAATTGATGATCTTCTTGATCTACTTAAGGGTTCCAAGTTATTCAATAAGATTTATCTGAAGTCAAGATATCACCAGGTTCTTATAGAACAAACTAAAGTATGGAAGACAAACTTCAAAACTAAATAAGGGCTCGTTGAGTGGTTGGTCATGCCTTTTGGATTGAATAATTATCCAAAAACATTCACGAGGATTATGAATGATATATTGTGGTCGTTCACAAAATCTTTTGTGGTCATCTATTCGGATGACATCCTCATCTTCAGCCAAACCCAAGAAGAGCACTTACAACACATTCAACAACTCCTGAGCACCCTATGGAAACACAAATTATACATTAATCTAGATAAATGCTCATTTTACATGCATAGAATCCAATACTTAGGATACATCGTGGATGAACATGGGTGCATGTAGACCTAGCCAAGATCCAATTTATTCATTATTGGCCAACCTCAATGACTATGAAATAGCTCTATAGCTTCTTGGGCCTTGCCAAATTATACTCACTAGTACATATGACCAAATTTGTGA
>ML796551.1:365062-385725 GCA_009831015.1 Picea engelmannii
GACATATATAACATCTTTATAATAAGGTCATATGTGTACAAATGTTTTCTTTATATAATAACGACATATACACCTAACATAAGTTTAGGGTTAGTGTTTATTTATCTTATTAGTCCCTGCTAAAGAAGGGAATATAGCAATCATTACTATCATTTCATCGATTAGGGTTGAGTTTCAAGAGCAATTCCATATCTTTATCAATGAAAAGAGAGAGAGATTATAGCTACAATTGAAGGGAAAAAGATATGTGGATTCCATAAATCTAGAATATTATGGAATCCACATACCCTTTTCCATAGAATATACCAACTAGCTCCAAAATCAAAGACATGAAATATGGTACACACATATTATATTATCAAGGAAAAAACAAGCTAAATGCAACTTGGACATTTGAAATTTTTTTTACAAGTTAAATGAGTACATCAATAAAAAATAACATACTAACCTTGCAAGTTCAAAATCCAAGCTATGTAGATCGAGAATTGGATTTTTTCAACCGGTGGGTGATGGAAAAAATAAACAGCTCAAACAAAAGCCAAGAATAGTGTCGCAACTATAGCAATTGTGTCGTAAAGTCTCTTAAAGTCATGTATATATAGATAAAATGAGATAGGTAAAATTTTCCTCGCTATTGCCATGAAAGATCGTCACTATAGTGGTGAACATCCCGAATTTGTTAAATTAATATTTTCGTCGATATTGTGATGAACGTGCATGGAAATATCCACGAAAATCCTGCCCTCTTTAAAAAAATGATGAAACTAGTGGAAGTGTGGAAAATTTTCGTGGAATAATCCGCCCATATGTAGTAGTGACTACAGGTTTGTGTTGGATTTCTCTCATATCACTTGGCCCTTAAGTCAAGTGACCAAAGGGGGAGCTAAATCCAAGTTTTCTCGGTCTGAATCATAACAAAAATCATTCTAGGATTTGAAACACCACCTCTTTTTCACACTAGTCCTCACATTTCCACACCTGCAATAACCATTTGAGATTGATACAAACGCCTATGACTATGATATTGGTGTATTCCTTACTCAACAAGGACATCTAGTGGTCTATTATAGTGAAACACTATCTAATGTTTTTTGAAAATATACCACCTATGATAAGAAGATGTACTCCATTGTGCAAACATGATGACAGTGGAAGCATTATATTCTAGAAAGGAAATGATCATCCTCACTGATCACAAGGCTTTGCAATTCATGAAGACACAAGGAAGGTTGTATAATTTCCACCATCATAAATGGTCCACATACCTGCAACAATTTGACTTGAACATTAAGTACAAGAAGTCCAGTGCCAACCATGTTGCATACTACCTCAGTGGGCACCCGATATTGGCACCCACCACAATTCTCAACTCCTATGGACACGAGACCTCTGAGTGGCCAACAATTTATAGAGTTCCACCTCCAATATGTTCTTTGGTTGTGATATCTATGCCATATTTTTGTTCCTTCAAGTGAGCATGCAAAGCTAATTTGGGAGGCACATTATAGTCGAGTGACATAGCACTTCAGTGTGGAGAAGATAGTATTAGTAGTTTAGAATAATTTCTATTTTTTAAAGCTTCAATGAGACATCGACCATAATACTAGGTTGTACACTACATGTGCCATCATTAATTATTCCATTAAGAATTAGGTGTTGTACACTCCTCTTCCTACTCTAGAAAATCATTGGGAGTCCATATCCATGGATTACATGTCAGGTTTTCCCTCCACCAAACATGGTCACGATTGTGTTTTTGTGGTTTTTGATCAATTATCTAAGATGTCCATTTTGACACCATGTAAAAAGAGTATCACAATCTATGATATTGCTAGGATTTTCTTTGAGCAAGTTTGGGTTCATTTCTGGTCCAACCTATGGTCTTTGATGGAAGACAAGTTGACCAAATTGACTTCCTTTCATCCTCAAACAGATGGAAAAATGAAAGTGGTCAATGGGATGATTGTACATATCCCAGGCATGTACAACTCCAAGAATCCACATACATGAGATAAGAGCCTTCCATATGTTCAACATAGTTATAACAAAACCCTCCATAACTCTAATGGTCACATTTCTTTTCAAGTGTGATTAGGGTTACAACCATTGGCCCTCATTGATGTAGCTCTTCTTGTTCCATATTACTCGATATATTCCTCCCCCACTCAAACCGAGGTAGATAGAGAAACACAATATTTTGAATGTATCCATCACCTCCAACAAAAGTTTTATGATATATTTGATAAGGCCAATTCCAAGTATAAGTAGTTCCTTGACCAACATTGAGTTCCTCACAAGTTTTGGGTCGGTGGCAAGGTTTGGTTACATTTGTAGAAAAGGAACCTCACAAGCCCCCACATGAATAGCATACCACTCTGATATGGTCCTTACACCATCACAAAGGTTGTGGGTGACAATGTTTTCAAATTGAGTATTCCTCCTTTCCTTGGCTTGCACCCAATATTTAATGTGGAGATACGTAGACCATATTTCCCACCTCTATTGGACACCTCAGAGGTGGATGGGAAATTGGACCCTAAAAACCTCAACCCCTGATGCATTTCACAAGCTCCAATGTATCGGATCATGGAAACCAGGATGAAGGGCACCCGCCAACAAAACAATAAAATTCTATCAGGTTGTCAAATCAAGACAACTACTTCAGCAAGGCAAGTGGCTTACCAAGTTTTAGATTCATCAAAGGTTTCCCCATTTCTTGGGAGAACTTGATGCAATGGGGAAATTTTCTTTCTAATGGGGGAGTAATGATCCAAGTGGATATCGGTGGCCACCCACCTCTTCCACTAACTCATCAAAGTTCTCCATCTTAGTCTTTTTTGTTATAATTTTTGGGTCCTAAACTTTTGGGGTCGTTTTGAGTCCCTAAACAATGTTTTTTGGCCATTTCAGGGCTAGGGGTATCCATGTCTTGCCTTGGACTACCAAAAATTCCACTTCTCAATTATATATTTCCAACAAGTTATTGTGTGCCTTGAACGAATATTGTATGGAAAAGTTGTTCCCCTGGGAAGTTGGTGTATCAACTAACCACCTCAAGGTCCACAAAAATTTGGTGCTTTGCCTCCCAGGGTTAGATATTTGGACCATTAGGGTTATTTATTTATCTTAAAAGGACATTATTTCAGCCTATTGTGATATCTTTTTGTGAAGGAGCATAGTCGACATATCTTTATCTTCAAAGATAAGCTACAACTGTTCTAGCCAATTTGTGTTCTACAATATTCTACTATTTTAATCATTAATAGAAGTTGGGTTTGAATGTATTTATTTACTCTACTATATTTCTATGTGTATTTCATTTCATTCTGAATATAATCTAGATCACTCATACAATTGCATCAACTTGGTAAACCTAAAAAGTATTCACCAACCTATTAAATCTAAATTATATTATTAGGTTAGTGAAGGTATTTCCAACATGGAGGAATGATAGATTGGGTGAAGATGGAATATCTAATATATTTGATATATTCAAGTTGCCAATGATAGAATTATTTCTGATACAACAAAAAATCATCCATGAGTGGGTTTAGGTGAGGGTTTTGACCACCTGCCTATTTTCCCTCATCTAGAGAAGGAATATCTCAAACTACTTGCACTATTCAAATTTAATGTTCATTGGCTATAGGAGGAGGGGTGAAAAAGCATTATAATCAATGAATGGGAGAATGTTATATCTAATAGAGAATGATCAACAATGTTTCAGTTTGAGGAAACACTAAAAAAGGTGAAAAAGTTAACTATGGATTAGGTGAGGGAGAAATTAAATAACTCACAATATGACCTAGAGGCATTAGAGGGCCAAATAACTTAGATATATGGACATAATGTGATAAGGGTTTTCAGTGAATTTGAATTTTTAAATCCAAAGGGACTAGAATATGCAAAGAGGGCCATATTAAACTCAAATATTGAAATATGGAGGAAAAAGAGTAGGGTGATTTGATTGGCCTAAGGCTATAAGAACACAATTTTTCTCCATCATTATGCCGACATGAATAAAAATAAGAACACCATCTAGGATATCCAAGGTACCAAATTCAACTAGAGTATCAAGCTTTAGGAACGTAGCTGAAGTAGGTAAGTTTTGGGATCTTTCAACTTGACCTTCATCTCATTGATTCCCAAAAATGACTCTCCTAAGAATTTTGAGGAATTAAAACCAATTTCCTTGTGCAACTCCATATAAAAAATCATAGCAAATATGATAGCTAGGAGGATCAAGCCTATATTATCTTAGGCAATTTCTTCATAATAGTTTGGGTTTTTAAATGGCAGACATATCCATGATGTAGTTGGAGTAGCCCAAGAGGGATTGCACACTATCAATTTGAGAAGTTTCCTTCCTTTCTCATTAACCTAGACCTTTATAAAGATTATTATAGAGTTTCCTAGTTGTATATAAGGTTAATTTTGTTCCACATAAATTTGAATATCCATGTTGTTAATTGTATATAAGGTTGCCTAAACTATGGGTATTTTTCTCTATTAATAAATGGATCTGCAACTTCTCTCTTCAAACCATCAATAAGGATAAGGTAGGATTTTCCCCTATCACCCTTGCTCTTACTTCTAGTGTAAAAAGGTCTAAGTAGATTTTTGATTCACTTTTGGTCCATTGATGGGCTAAAGGGCACCAAGATGGGGAGGAAAACTATCCTTTCACACCTAATTTTTTTTTATGATGTCCTATTGTTTAAGAATGGATCCATAAGTGATGCTAATAATTTCAAGTACCAAAGTATTGAATATAAAAGAACCACAATAGATCTAGAGAACAATATAGAAAAAACTCCCACTTTATTATTATCAAACCCTCGAGGTAGGGAAACACCATATGATAGATCCTATTATGAAAGGGATCCTCTCATGTTCACTTGACTCTTCAAGGGGGAAACCTCCTAATGAGATACACACTCCAAATAAAATACTTCTTCTTGAATTCCCATGCTCACTTACCTCTTCAAGGGGGAAACCTCCTAATGATATACATGCTCCAAATACAATACTTCTTCTTGAATTCCCATTACATTCCTTGAACCCCTTTATACAATGCTACAATCCATCTAAGAACATTCTAGAGGAGGAACATTCTAGTAAGTTCCATTACATTTATTATTTTCAGACTAATATATCTAACTACCATAGTGGGTATTATTTAATAATATAATGGACCCAGTCCACCTTACATTGAATGGCCTCCACTATTATCACTATGAGCCCCTTTCCCCCCCCATTAGCTCTCTATATATACTACAAATAATGTTGAAATTATTGTCATTGATGTCAAAGGATTTATGACATTACAATACACACAACATTTCCAAGATTGATTTATATATAGGTTTACAAGTATATTAAAAAAGGGGTGCATGTGAAAAAGTAAAAAGTGAAATGTTGGCTTCAAACCCATGGGTTTGGTGTATTTTCCCATGGTATTGGGAATTATTTAGGCAATTTATGGACATGTCCCTTCATCAAGGGTTGTGAAAAAGTATAAAAAGAGAAAGTGAGTGTGTCAAAAATGGATGAGCAAAGATTGAATATCATTCCCAAAGGGAATAGTTGTAAAATTAGTTTCAGGACAACTTGAAATTTTCGCTATAACTTATGTTCTAGGACGTTTTAGACCTCAAAATTTTGAAGAGACGAAGGAACGATACTGATATACATGTTTCAAAAATTCCATATGCTAGTTCAATATACTTTTGGAGATATGACCTATGGAAGTTAGGGTTCCTAAATGCTCTTGAAATAAGTTTCTAACAGGTCAGATTGACACTTTCGCTATAACTTATTTTTTGGGACTCTTCAAACTGTGATTTTTTTACAGAATGGAGGAGGCATACATAAGTACCTCAAGTAAAAATTTCATATGTTGGTTCCCATAAATTTTTTACATATGCTATGTGGAAGTTAGGGTTCTTGAATACTCCTAAAATCAATTTCAAACATGCCAGTTTGGCATTTTCACTATAACTTATTTTCTGGGACTCTTCAGTCTATGAAGTTCTTACAAAACAAAGGAGACATACAAGAATACCTCAGGTAAAAATTTCATGTGTTGGTTCATTGCACTTTCGAATATATGCTTTTTTGAAGTTAGGGGTTCTAAATGGTCCAAAGATGAATTTCAAATAAGTAAGTTTGGAATTTTCACTATAACTTATTTTTTGGGACTCTTCAGAGTGTGAAAATTTTAGACAAAAAAGGAGACATATAGAAGTACCTTAGGTAAACATTTCAGAATGAAATTTGCAAAATTGGATATGTGGCATGCTATAAAAAAAATTTCTTGGAAGAGGTCCAAAACAAGAAGCTTTGGGAAAGTTTCCATTTGGAAATTTAAATTTTGTTTAGACCTGGCAAAGGAAAAAGTAGTGATCAGACTTGGTGAAGGAAGAAAAAGTGAGTAGACCTGGTAAAGGAAAAAGTAGTGAGCAGACCTAGTGAAGGCATAAATAGAAAGCCGAATCAGTGAAGGTTGGTGCAACTCATATATTGGTGTATGTTGTTAAGTTGGTGCTTATTGGTGGGGATTGGTGTCTATGAATATCTGTAAGATATTAGTGTCTCTTGCTAAGTTGGTGCTTAGTGGTGGGGATTGGTTTCTTCAGTAGATTGGTGTCTATGAAGATCCGTAAGAGTAGGTTGGTTCCTATCAGGATTTGTATAAGTGGGGATAGGTGTCTCTATTAGGTTGGTGCCTACAAAAATTTGTAACAATAGGTTGGTCCCTAGAAATAATTATAAAGAGAATTTTTGTGGTTTTCTCTCGAAATGGTTTCCATGTAAATATTTTGTTCCATGTTCTATAGTTAATAGATCTCACATGTGATTTTTTTCTTATAGTTGATGAATGTTTGAAAAAGTAAAAAAATGTCTTATATCGATCCCGCCCCCCCCAATTATAAGTGTGTGCTCAAGAATTGTTATTAGAGTGAGTTCCTTCGTAAATAGTCTAACCACTAGAAGGTATATATCAGGAGATCACATGGCCGATCAAGAAGGTTTCTCCAAAAACAAGGCTTTGTTGTTTGACGAAACAAACTAATCTTTTGGACCATAAGGATGTGAACCTATTTAATGGTTCTTGGTTTTGATATTTGGAAATTAGTCATGAATCATTATACAACCCCAACAAATCCACCAATAGGTGTGGTCAGGAATAAGCCTAGTGAAAATAATACAAAAGCCATGAATTCCATCTTGTGTGGTCTATCAAAATCTGAATTTATCAAGGTGATGCATTGTGGATCGAAAAACGAAATTTGGAACAAGATTCAAAATATCTATGAAGGAGATGGAAAGGTTAAGAAGGAAAATTCCAAACTCATAGAAGACAGTTAGAGAGTCTGAAAACGAAAGACGAATAAAATGTTGTATCCTATCTCCTTGTGGATGAAATTTTCAATGCCATCAAAGGACTTGGTGAAAAGGTTGAAGAACCGATGATTGTATAAAAGGTGTTAAGGTCACTCCCCTTAATATTTGATGCCAAAGTTTCCAGCATTGAAGAAATATAGGAGCTTGATTCATTAACAATGGATTAATTGCACAGGATCCTCACAATGTATGAAATGAGGATAGATAAAGAAAATCCATTAAAGAAGTAAGCAACCTTCAAATCCTCAAAGAAGAAAAATTACTCAGAGCACAAATTAAGCAATAGCTTTGACAATGAATCAGATGCAGAGGAAGCACATTTTGTGAGAAAACTAAAAAAAGGATCTGGAAAATACAAAGGTAAGTTTCCCTTTAAATTCCTTAATTGTGGATAAGCATGACATTTTTTTGATAAGTGTCCATATGAAAAGGATTAAATTAGTGATGATGAACAAGACCATAATGTAAAGAAAGGGAGAAACATCATCAACAAAAAAAGAACCACAAACATGACAAGCATGAAAATAATAATAACTCTTATAAGAAGAAGAAGATTCTCTTCTCAAAAGGGGTTAGTGACTCTTCTGAAGAAATAAGTGAAAGTAGTTTCGATAGTGATAGGGAAGAAACTCTCCTTATGGAAATATAAACAAAGATTGATGAAAAAAAAGGGAAATAAATGATGGTTTCAAAAGAAGAGGAAAATTTCAAAACAAATGGGGAACTGGATCTTGAAGAAGAACTCATGTGTGCCTTAAGAGAAATAAAGATGATTAGAAAAAATAATTTGAAACAAAAGGAGCAGCTGCAAAAATATGAATAAGAGGATAGTGATTTGAAATCCAAAATGTCAGAAAGAGTTGAATAAATAGAAAATTCTATCATGAATCTAAAGGTTCTATTAGAAGAAGAAAGAAGGATGGAAGAAGTGGTGAGAATCTAGCTGAAGAAAAAGGAAGAAAACCACGAAGAGCTAGAATATGAAATTATTTCCTTAAGAAAGGAACTAGATAAAACAACTATTAAGTTAAATAGAAGCTTAAAGTTTGAAAAGAGTATTGAAATCTTAGACAATATCATCAATTGTCGAAGGTCTCCATTTATTAAGAGTGGTCTTGGATATGATGTTTTTGTTTTCTCCCTAGCTACACCCAACCCTGCTACAATTAGGGAGGTTTCATTTGTTCCAAGAGGAGTTTAGACTAGTTTTCGATAAGAAAAATCTATTGTTGATTATGTCGAATATATTGATGAGATTCCTATTCCTAACATGTCAGAATTCGAGCATGATGCTATAGATGAAATTGTTGCTAATATGCTAGGTTTTTCTACTCTTGTAAGTGAAGCTGACTTTGATCCTACTTCCTTTGATCATCCAATGCAAAAATATGTTCCCTATAATCATCCTCACATAAAAATTGAAGAAATGTCAATCATGCTTTCAAATATTTACAAAAGAGACATGAAAGTCATAATTGTGGACCTGTATTGACTACTAGGATAGAATGTGGTTGGATTGATGGATGGTCAAGGAACCATTTCATCATATTTTTGAGGAATTTATATCTTTGTGTATCATCATATGTACAGTCATGCGACATTTCTCTTACTTATTGATGATTTCCTTGGAAGTGGTCGACCAAGGATCAACTCGACATGACAGTCGACTGGAGTTTCAACTGAGTGTTCCATGATTGAGTTTCGATTAGGTTGTCCATCAAATGGAGGTTTTGACAAGAAATATTGTTGCTACTTATTGATCCCTTAAGGGGGGGAATACCTGAAGTTGTTGATATGAGAACTCAACTGGTGTCTTCTTCTTGACTCAATTGCTTCTTGTTGAATCGACTTGGATTTGTTAAGACTGATCGTACCATGTTTGACTATTGTTGGAGATGTACTACTGCTTATTTTTCATACAGAGATTGTCTGGATTGACATAGACTAATTATCTTGTGTTATTGGTGACTATCTTCAGGAAGTGTTTCTTTACCATGCTTAAGAAATTTTTGCAATCAGAACAAATTAAGGGACATGCAATTGGGAGTAATATCCATATAATCAAGACACTAAGTGCTTAAGGAGAATAAAACGTTTAGGGGGATCATCCATTTTCCATTCATGTCAAAGGGGGATAGTTGCATACTGGTGGAGCATTCTTTCTGTGACTCGTGGACTATGTGTTTCGTAGCAATATTGTCATCAATGACAAAGGGGGAGATTGTTGGAATTATTTTCATTGATGTCAAAGGATTTATGACATTACAATACACACAACATTTTCAATATTTATTTATATACATATGTTTACAAGTATTTTAAAAAAGGGGTGCATGTAAAAAAGTAAAAAGTGAAATGGTGGTTTCAAACTCATGGGTTTAGGGTATTTTCCCATGGTATTGGGAATTAATTATGTAATTAATGGAAATGTCCCTTTATGAAGGGTTATAAAAATTATAAAAAGAGAATGTGAGTGTGTGAAAAATGGATGAGCAAAGATTGAATATCATTCCAAAACAGAAGAGTTTTGAAATTAGTTTTAGGTCAACTTGGAATTTTGGTGATAACTTATTGTTGTCGTGCGGTGGGAAGACCCGAGGTTAAACATTAATTCACCAACAAAACCCTAAGATATCATCCCTTTTGGCATCACCCACAATAAGATGAAGTATCACCCGAGGTATCTATGGGGACTACAGAAACCAGGTTTTTGCAGTAATGAAGGGATGGGAGGCATTCATCATAACCATTATCCTTAACATTCATTCATTATATCTTATACCATGTGCATAGGAATACCAGAGAAAATAACATATTCATATTAACTATTGATACATTATGTGCATGCAATAAACATAACAATAACTAAACACATCACAACATAACATAACACAGAGACACCATATTTAACGTGGTTCACCCATGAAGGGATACATCCACAACAACTGGATTCTTATATTATTATTCAGAGTCATCCCTTAAAAAATGTGTGCACTGCACTCATACATGATATCAAAATTATAACAAAAATTCCCTCAATGTTCGTGCATACAGTGCACACTTAGATCTCAACTCGCATACTCTCCAAAAACTTATCTCATCCATGCATGCTTTAATTTCCTTCTACCCAAAAACCCTTACATATTTATACATTTACATTAGGGCTTAACCCGTTACTAAATACAAAAATGCCTAACGACTTCTAACTAACTTCCTTTGTTTGCACGCGCTGATCTTGAAAATGTGCTAACTGTCTTGCTTCCTTTGTGTGTTCCTATGAAATTCCCAAAAAAGTCCCAAAATGTCTATCCCAATAGGCCCCCAACACTCACTTGTGGTTCATCCTAAAACACTCAGTTCTATTGTTGTGCTCCCTTCAGTGTCACAATGGGATTCTCAAAAGTATCCTCTGCAATTGCGATTGTTTCCTTTTCTTACACTTCTTGAGCTAAAATTTTGTCTGTCATATGCGCAATGATAGGGTTCTTCAACTTTTCTACACTATCCTGCGCTACTTGCTTCACTATGCCCTGTGCTACCACAAGTTCTTTTGTCACTATGAATGCTTCCTCCTATAGTGGCTCCAGCTTCTGTGTAAGATTCTATTGCTCCGCTCTGATTTGATTTATTTCTTGGTTCAACTGCATGTTCTCAATAATGATAAGCATCCTATCTTTTGATGGCAGAGTGTTCATTGTATCTTTGATATTCTATGCCTTCTCCTCTGCAGTTTATAATCTTTGTTCCAACACTTGTATCTCTTCGTTCTACAACAATTGATTCCATACTTGTGTGCTTTCTTCGTACAACTTTGCACATTCTTCATCCAAAATATTAATTCTTTCGATTGTCGTTGTAGTTGTCTTCTCCCTTTCCTTTCTTTCTTTAGGTGGAGTACTTGGTGTTGTGCACACTTCCAAATCTACAATCTTCACACAGAAGCCCTGAATAGCTTCACTGATATTTATAACTTAATCTTCCAATGGAGTATCTACTTCCATTGGTATCTCTAGGAGGTTTCTATATACTTCCTGCACTGCATTTTTCAACCTTCCTTCTCTCTGTTTGACCTCGTCTCTCTCCAATACTAGCTTACTATACTTTGCTTGTAATGCATCATTATCTGAAACTACTTTATCCAACTTCATTGACATCGACTCTGCACGCAATATAATTTCATGTGTTACACTTGATTGCAAGTTGTGTAATACATTCATAGGTAGTTGTGATAAAACTAAGTCAATATGACTTAATGCCTGAGCTTTCTCCTTCACCTCTACCAGGGAACTCTATTAATCCTGCTTATATCTTCATTACTTTTCACTATGTCGATGTTGATGGTTGTGACTCCATCCTCTTTGATATACTCTCAATTTGTTCTTCTTCTATTGTTCTGACCGACACTACCCTTGTTGATTCCAAAACTTTACGTAATGTTTCTATCTACTCCTACACAGTTGTATGCATATCCTCTTGTTTCTGTGCATCTCGTAGAAATGCTTCTTTTCTTACTTTCTTCACTTGATCTATGATTTTCTCTAAGTCCTCCTTTGTCAAGGCTTGGATCGATATTGGCTTGATGACTTTCCTTGTCTTATGCTTGTGTGTGAATTTCTCCTTTGGGAATTCCTTCCCCTTTTCTCCAACGAGTAGTGGGATTTCCTGAACTTCAGCTTCACGATTTCCTTGTTCTCCGTGTTCCTCTTCTACTTATTTTTCAATCCTATTCTGGTTCTTGTGTCTCATTTTCTGTTTTTTTCATGCACTTCTATGTTGTATCTGTCTCTGGGATTCTCCATTCTTCATCTCAGTCATTTATAATCTGAATGATCTCTTTCTTTGTCACCCTGTAAGGCATCGACAACCATTGTTGATTCGTGTCCTTATTTTCCTGAATATACATATGGTCCTACCCAACCTTAAATCACGCAATGTCCTTATAAGATTTCACAATGTCCTTATAAGCTTAAAATATCTGCAATTGAATGCACATCGTGTCTTTGATGCATTTTTGAATAGCCTCCTTATAGACATATAAGGTTACATTATTGTCCAATTTTATGTTCTAATGTGCAGTATGCCACAATGACACATATCTCTTTTCCAAGAATGGTTTTTGTATTCCATCCAAGAACTACATCTCTCATGTCTCCCTCCATATAGTCAATGTTATCATAATTAATATCCACACATAATGGAACTTATGCATTTCTCCTATGCCTCCCTGCAATCCATCAAAAATTGATTCACGAGAAATATTGACTAGTTCATCATCACTCCTGGGACGCCCTTCTCCGCTTCTTCTATAAATCCCGATGGCACCTGGTCCTTGTGACATTTTCTCAATAGCTTATAGGCCAACACCTATGTCACAAATATTACTGTATCGTCATTGATACTCATGAAGTCTATTTCGTGCATTCCTCTGAATGTGCCATACTTTTCCATGATTCGTTCTACTAAGGATTTTTCCTTCAACTTTTCTGTGAACAATGGTAAAAGGTATTTTCCTATTGATGGCAGTCCAGTAATTTGTGCAATCAAGTCGGTGTCTATGGACACTACTTTGTCAAACCATAAAAACCATCCATAGATGCAACTTAGCAATAATTTGATGAAAATGTTTATCTTTGCGCTCCTTCCAAAATGGGGTATCTCTAACAGATTTAGTATTCCTATTCGTTGCAATGTTGTCACCCATTCCTTCAGCTCAAGTGTGATTACAAGTGATCTGTGGTTTATTCCTGCACACAAAAATTATGTGGCGCTAGCTATGTAAACTTCTTTAAATATACCAAGTTGTGGTCTGCATACCTCAGGCTCTGTATTAAACCTAACATATCTCCATCGATAGCGATCCCAGGTGAAATCACTAGTGTAACCATGTCATACTTCACCTCCTTCTATAATCTGACTTATTTTGTTGTCAACTTTATTGGGGGTACATATGCTCTAGGAAAGTTTTCCAAACTTGGATTTTCTTCTTTTGTCCTCGAGACTGCTTCCGGTACTGGTGTTTCTTTCTGCTTAGTGAGTTTTTTCTTCGTTCTTATTGTAGAATCTCTTGTCTTTGGCAGCTCCATATCTCTCTGTAGTTCATTTCTTCCTTCAAAACACTCGGCTCTGTTCTTTCTTTAGCATTGTCTCTCCTCTGGTTCTTTGTTCTCTCAAATGTGCATGCAACAATAACATTTTTTCATCGTCCTTGCTCTACTTTTATGTCTTGCTTCCATATGTTATCTTCCTCTTCGCACCCAAACTTGCAGTCCTATCTAATTGTACTCACATTCAATTTCTTCCCTATTCTGAATTAAATTCATATTGCTCGTTGGATCATGGTCTAAATTTTCCATCCTGTCAAGATCTTCGTCGTCGCTTCTCATTTATGAATATGGATTCCCTCTATATTTCCATGATTTTTTCTCTTTAATGATTTACCCATCCTTTGCGCGGTTATTTATCCTAGTTCTTCACTTCTCCTTTCTGTGCACATTTCCCTTCTCCTTCCTTTCTGCGACATTTTCTTATTCAACTTTGAATTTTTTGAACAATGTCTGATTAGAGCTCTATAAATTTTTCTTTTCATTTCATTTTTCTCTATAATACAGATACTATGGTACACGTACTGCACATCCAGGATAGTGTACAGAAGCATGACTGTCCCTGTACAGTTTCATCTGACTACCATTTACCAGTCCTTCCATGGTTTCCCAATTAAATTTATCTAACTGGACAACACTTGCCTCTATCAAAAAAATTATCACATATAGACCCAACCAATGCATTTAGAACTTTCCAAGGTACTGTAAAAACTTGATGTCATAGCGTAAAAATAAGTATCTCATATGGAACTTCTTATGTTTAATATGTATATCATGCCATGCATTTTCGTGTGCTTTCTGAACTTGTTGATGAAATCCTGTGACACAACTGTCTTCCTCTAGTTCTACTAGCTATGACATTATTTTCTCTACTGTGCCAGAATCAGTGAGCTATGTCAGCGCGATAATGCACAGACTCAACACAATGAATTACATTAGCATAACTACTTCTTGGCCATATACTAAATGAAATGATGTTTGACCTATCAAATTCTTACATGTGGTCTACCTAAAGTACTGCAGGAATCCTCAAATCCCAATGATCTCTATTTACATTACATATCTTTTGTTGGCACAGGGGCAGACCCAGGGTTTAGCACCAAGAGCGCACCGACAAGCACCAACTACTAGCCCTTTCGGAAACACCTACGAAGTAGATGCAGTCTCACCCGAAGAAGAAGCTATGAGGGGGTTGCAGGACAGAGATGTATACAACCAGTGGAATATCAAGTGGATCTATTACAAAAAATACACAACATGCATCTATTTATTCTCAGCTAGATCTATCCTGTACAGCTATAGATCCGATCTCACACAACAATGAATATAAAAATATAATAATGACAGGGATCAAAGTATCAATCAAACACACAACCCAAGATATACGTGGTTCACCCTCTCTCTAGGGCTACGTCCATAGAACCATGATTATGATTTATTAAGCTAAAGCATATAGTTCTTGTCTGTGTTCTCAGCTAGTAGATCTTCTTTCTTCTCTCTCTTTCTCTCCCCTTCCTGTGCACCCAGATACAGGACTTGACCTTCACACATAGCTGAATATATTACAATACCAGAAGGATCTCCCACCTAGCACTTCTCTCTCACAATACAATAATCTCTCACCACAACAATAGAGATAGATCAACCACAATATCGTACCCCCCCGACTCAGGTCCTCTTGACCTTTTATTTGTACATTACAATACTTCACTGACGGCCTTAGGTCAAAACCTAGGTGCCCAAAACCCTAAATACCCAAAACCCTAGTTGTCTAGAACCCTAGGCAAACTTAACCCACTTTTTCCGGGCTTCGCCAACCTGTCTTTCCTTCCTTCTTGCGTGGTGTTCCAAAGTATCCAATGATGGATTTTTCCCACTTGTTGAGTTGTCATCGATCCATATTCATTGTTGATCTATCATCCTCGATCTCATCATCCCATGGATTGCATTTATGTACTTCACTCCATCTTTTCTTCTCTTCTGCTCACTTCGACCCAGTGACAGTCACTGTGTCTTTTGCGAAGTGCACATTTCACCTTTTCTTTCCTGATATTTTCTTTCTTCAATAACCAAGGGCCATCAAGCCCCCAACACTCACCTGTGACTCGTCTTGAGGCACTTCGGATCTAATCCTTCTCCTTTACTTCGACTTTGGGCTGTGCAGTGCAATCTTTTCTTTTTGCTCTATGCCTCCATCACATCCTTGTGCATACTATCTTTTCTATGTCTAGTACCCAGTTTCAATTGCACCTGGTACCTAGACCCTTTTCCTCATGATTTTACTGAGAGCTGCAATGCAACTGGTTGTCATAATACAACTTCATCCGACTCCCATTCACCAATCCTTCCTTCCACTCTCCGTTCAATGTATTCAGCTGTGCAACTCCTCCTTCTGTAACATAGGCTATCTCATATGGTCTGAGCCAATGTGTTCTAAACTTCCCAGTTTGTTTCATGAATTTACTGTCATACACTAGTACTAAATCACCTTTTTTGAATGCCTTCTTCTTGATGTGCTTGTCATTATAGGCCTTCTCTCTTTCCTTTTGAACCTGTTGATGGAATCCTGCAATGAATCTGTCTTCTTCCAGTTTAACCAACTATGCAAGCCTCTTGCGAACAACGCCAGTATCATCCATGTCTGTAAATGTAGAAATTCTTAATATTAGCACCAAGTATTCCATCGGGATAACAACTTCAAGAACATAAACCAACTTGAAAGGGGTCTGCATTGTTAATTTTTTCCAAGTGGTTCGATAGGCCCATAGTACTGCAAATACTCTTAAGTCCCATTCATCCCTATTCACACTGCAAATTTTTGTTAGTGCTATATCCAATATCTTATTTAATGCTTCAATAGTTCCATTTGCTTGTGGATGGTAAGGTGTACTCTTTTGATGGTGGACAACAAATTCCTCAGTTAGGGATTCAACTGTCTTATTGATGAAGTCTGTGCCTTGATCACTCATTAGGATCCCGAGGCATCCAAACCTAGTTATTGTGTCATCAAATATAAAACGTGCAGTTGTAGTTGCACTATAGTCTTTTATTGCTTTGGCTTCGGCCCATCTAGTTAAGTATTCAGTGGCAGTAATGATATACCTTGCTCCTGTGCACTTTCCTGGTGGGCTTATAGGTCCCACGAAGTCAATGGCATACTTTTCAAATGCTTGTAGGGTCATCTGCGGTGCTAATGGCATTTCATCTCTTCGGGATGGTTTTCCAACTCTCTAGCATACATCACAGGCTTTGGTATAATCTTTAGCATCTTTGTGTAAGGTAGGCCACCAAAGGCCAGCTCGCAGAACCTTCTGCACAGTTTCTTTCCCTATATAACGTCCTCCTGCGATGCCTTCATGAGATTCTGTGAGGATCAGTGGGCTCTCTGCCTCCATAACACATATTCTTAGTATCTCATCAGTTCCCATCTTGTATAGCTGACCAACTATAAGTGAAAAGTATGCAGCGCGCACCACTAACTGTTTCTTCTGGGGAATCGTGTACTCACTAGGTGCCATTCCTATTGATAGGAACTGGACTATGTTTGTGAAGTGATCATCAATCTTTCTAATTGCTAGAAGCTGTGCATTCAGTAGTGTATCCTCCAAACCAGTGGGTTCTTCACCATGTTCCATCCTCAACAAGTGGCCAGGGCCCTTGTTCATTCTTCCTAGATTTACTATGATTTCAAAGTCATATTCTTGGAATAGGAGAAGCCATCTACATATTCTTCCCCCCAACACTAGCTTGTTGACTAGGTACTTCAGCGCAGAGTGATATGTGAACATTTTAAAGTGTCCTCCCAACAAGTAGTGGCGGAATTTTTGCAACACATACACCATGGCTAATCCTTCTCTCTCTGTAGTGGTGTAATTAATTTCAGCTGTAGATAGCTTCCTGCTAGAAAACGCTAACGGATGGTCGATATCCCCTTCTCCAGGTTGTGCTAGTACTTCTCCTAATGCAATAGAAGATGCATCAACATGCACATGAAAATCTTTGCTCCAATCTGGAAAAACCAGAATGGGTGCAGTGACCATCTTCTGTTTCACTGTGTCAAAGTTCTACTGGCATTTGTCTATCCAACCAAACTGGCAATCCTTCTTCAACAGCTTCTCCATCGGTGTTGTAATTTGGGCATAGACTTTAATGAATTTCCTGTAATAGTCAGTATGTCCTAATGCAGTGCATAGTTGTTTGACTGAAGTAGGAGGCGACAAGTCAACTATAATTGCAATTTTTGATGGATCAACCATCAATCCCTTCTTGCATACAATGTGGCCTAATAGTGCTCCAAATGGTGAGAAGAAGATGCACTTCTTTATATTTAAAGAAATTTGACACTGCCTACATTTATCCAACATTAACCTTAGACATTCGATATGATTTTTCAACAAACTAAACACAGTACAATCATCAAAATATGCTTATAAAAATTTATGAAAAATTCTTTGAATGCCTCGACCACCACCCTGGAAAAGATGGTTGGGGCATTCTTCAGTCCAAATGGAATTACTGTATATTGGTAGCATCCCCATTCTATGGAAAACGTGGTCTTGTGATGATCCTCCTTGGAAATCCGGATCTGATGGTATCCTAAAAAGCCATCTGTAAAAGAATATACCTCCTCGCCTCCCACATTGTCTAATACTTCATCAATGAATGGTGTAGGGAAAGGGTCATGCATACAGGCATCATTCAACTTCTTGAGGCCTACACATATACTTATTTCTCCTTTCTTATTGTCTTGTACCACCATAGGGATGATCCACTCCTACTCTTCGACAGGTTCAATAATCCCTGCTTCCAGCATTTTGTTGAGCTCAATATTCACTTTTTCCTTGTATTTCGGGTTCAATATGTAGGGTCTTTGATTAACCGGATTTGCATCTGGTTTCAAAGGTATTCTCATCTCTCCCATAGGTCCTTTGATACCCTTCATATCAATGAACTTGGTCGAAAACAAGTCCTGATATTCCTGCAACAACTCTGTAATCTTGTCAATGGTAGCAACATCCCAATAATCTCCGACATTGGCCGGATTCAGTGTCTCCTCTATTCCAATATTGACCTTTTTAATATTGATTGGATGACCAATAAATGGTATCTCAACTCCTGGTCCTTCCACATTTCTTTGGCCTTCTGTTTCTGCGATGTTCACCTTCCTGGGATCATCGTTGTCATCGACATTAATGTTGTAGCAGCTCTGCAATTTATGGAGAGGCATAGTCCATTCATCCTCTTCTTGTTCCATAGGGAGGCTAGATGCCTCTTCGAATACCTTCTATCTCACAATTTGTAATTCTTGGTCTACTGAAGGATATTCTCTTTCAAATAAAAAGGTGGTTACAAAATTTAGAATCATACCTTCCCAGTCTACAACGTGAGGCGCAGCTCCGCTTGAAGGTACCAGTTGACAGGGGTCATGTCCAGTGTGTTAATGAATATGTGCACCCATTGTTCTTGAGGAATGTCACTCCAGGCCTCTTCACATCTTCACACATGGTCCTTTGGGAAATTTCGATCGATATATCTTACTTCACAACTTACTCCTTGTGCTGAAAACTGCGTTGTCATCAAGGTTTGACATTGTGTCCAGTTTGTGATATTGATTTTATGTGTCCCCCACCATCTTTTTGGTGTGTCTTTTAGGGCCTCATCCATGGCCAACAGTCTTTGTTGTGTTCGTACACTCACTTCTAAGTCCAACAAGAAGGCCTCTAATGGATTCAGACCATCATATGTGGGTAAGTCGCTTACTATTGTGCCTATCCAACGAACTTCTCTAGTTAATATAACACATATTCGGGTAGATACTTCATACATATAGTTCTACCATTTCTCTAGTGCTTCTTTTGAATCTGATGAACATGCGTTGTCACTTTGCCAGCTTAGATTCCCATTGACTATAGGGTTGATGTAATCCTATTGTCTGGCTGTTAGTTTGTAGATGTTTTCCAATTCGTATGCGTGGTCTTCTTCTCTAATGGGCTCGTGTATCACAGACCTTCATCTGGATCTAAGGGTGCAATGACCCGAAGTCCATCTCTTTCAAATTTCATACATCTTTTCTTCATATCAATTACAGTGGAATTGTTAAAGGCCCAATCGATTCCTAATAGCACAGAGTAAGGGAAACTGTCATCGACTATCTCAATTACCTCAAAATTTGCAAATGTTCTTACCTTGTCGATGTCCACAAGGACATTCTCTAATCATCCAAATGGGCTGACAAATTGTTGATTAGCCATCCTAAGTATGATAGGGTAATAGATCAACCTCGGTTTTCCAATTAGTGCCCAAGTTTGCTTTGCCATGACATTGACCTCCGACCCTAAGTCAAGGACCACATAGTCTATATCATATTCTCCTATCTGAGCATTCAAGTGTAATTCTTTATTTGTCCTTCTCTTCTTATAATTTTGGTGTACTTCCCTATTCATTAAGGGGTCTATCTTTCCTAGTTCATACCATCTGATTAAGTTCTGTAGCTCTGGTACAACATTTTCATCCTGAATCAATTTAATACAAGTGTATAAAAATTTGATGAGATTACTAACCTCTTTTCCTCTGTTTGGCGAAGCCGATTGATCAAATTCCTGAGGCATCCCATATTCTTTGATTTATGATCGTGTCTTTGAGGAAGAACCTTGACCTTCTTTGAACTCTTGCCTTGCTTCCTCAAATATTTGTCTTTCTTTCTTTGCATCAAAATTTTGGGTATTCTCTGTAGCTTTCCTGATGCTTGAGTCTTCTCCGATCTTTCCTTGGGTCATTCTATCCTCTCCTGTGGTAGCGCCTCCTCGAGTGATAACAATGACTCTAGGGCCTGCTCCACGAGGTTCAGCATAGATCAGTTGCACTTTCGGTTTCTGCTGAGGTCCTCATTTTTCCTGACGTTTGGCTAGCAGCACGAGGTAGTCCTCAATGACATGCTCGAAGGAGTTGCAATAGTTGCAAGTGGTGCAAGGGTTCTAATAGTCCCTTGCTAGATGTTCGGGCTGCGCATAGTTATAACAGATTATTTATCCCTGACCTTGACCTATACCTCCTCCTCATCCTCGTCCTTTGAATCCACCGCGAGGATTGAATTTTCCTCTTCCTAGGGAGTTATACTGCGTAGTGTTTCCTTCTTGATGTACTTCGCCTTGGATC
>ML796551.1:385777-399438 GCA_009831015.1 Picea engelmannii
TATATATTTCGATCTTTCATGCATGAGATCATAATCTCTACAATATCTGTCATCATGCCCTACTGATTTACAGAATGTGCAGTACAAGTTTGTGGGTGTGTGAACGTATTTCTTCATGTAATAGCACTCACCAGGGCGATATCGAGTTCTGCATACTTCGCACTAAGGTAAGGTGACTTGCTTCAAGGGGCTCGGAGCTTCAGAAGCCAAGTATTCATTGAATAGAGGGCAGTGTTCCTTGTCATGACCTTCTAATCTACATTTGACACACCAGATTTCTTCTCTTTTTTGTTTTCCCTTGTCTTTCTTCATGCCTTCGACCTGTAGAGACAAACTAGTTAGTTGACTCAAGATTTGACTCATACCTGAGCTGGATTCTCCCATAGGGGTTGATTCAATCTTCATGGCAATCTCCAATGCTTCAGACTGCAAAGAAATCTTCTGATGCATCAATGGAAATCTAATGTGTGGTAAAAATGCAGCGATGAACCATTCCTTGTTCTGCTCGTCCAGGATCTTAAAAGTTAATCGGCCTGTTAGGGTCTTGAATCTCTAATCGAACTCCCAAATAAGTTTGGATACCTTCTGCTTAATCTCCTTCAGCTCTGTAATACATTGTGACTCCGACTTAGGTTTCTTGAACTCTGCAATAAACATTTTATTGATCTCATTTAATGGCTTAGGTTGTGAAAGTCCTTGGACAAGATTCATGTACCATCTCAACGCACGATCCCTCAGTGTGGTGCTGAACTGGTTTCTTTTAACAGATTCATCAATAATATTTTTAATGTTCCATACGGCCTCACACAGGAACCAGTGTTGATCATGATCTTCAGATCCATATCCTCTAAAGATAGGGAGTCTCATCTCATATGCCATGAAGTTGCCTAGGTTTCCTATCTGAGTAGATGTTGAACTGCTAGTAATAGTACTCTGTGGAATCTGGTGATTCTGACTATTCTGATTACTTAGCATTGTTGAAGCAATATGAGGTTTAATAGTACTTACTTCAGTGGTCTGTGCAGTTCCTAAGGTTTCTGGATCGTTCCGGTGAAGTTCTTCATCTTCCCCTTCTTCTGCTCTGGTGGGTTCTGAATGTTTTTTGTCTACCAAATCTGCCTCTTCTCCACTGCAGAAACCCTCTTCCCCTTATTTTTTCTTAAACAGGTTCTCAAGAGGAAGCCCTCGAAATACTCTGCCACTGTGCATATATCCATTTTCTGTGTCGTTGTCGTTGTCTGAATTCCTGAACATTATCCTTTTCAAATCCAACCAGTCTACTGTATCTTCAGGATGTGCTTTTCATGCAATAACATCTTGATTCTTAACTTCAGAAAATGAAAGAATTTCCCTCTGGGTCCTTTGAAAAAGTATCTCTCAGCTTGGTTATACGATTCTACTATGTCAATAGCAAACTCGATGATATACCCTCCAATGGTACTATCAAACCAATGATCCACTGCTCGTGATACAACATTATCAACTCTTTTAACCTTCTAGATCAACACCTACATCCAAACCACAGGAGGTCTAGATCTGATCTTGAACTAGGTATCTGCCAAGCTATCTAACCACTCGTATAGCTCTTGATGGATCCCTCCAAAGAATATCTCATGAATGTCGGTAAATATATATTTCTCCAACCAATCTTCTGTACTAAGATTAGGGTTCTTATTTTGGGCTTCAGCAAAGTCCTTCTCTTGATCCTCTATCCACTTTTGAATTTCTATCTTCGATGGGAACCACCTTGACATTCCCTTACAAAGATTCATGTCCCGACAATAGAACCATTTTTTGGCACAGGGGAAAGCCTAGGGTTCAGCTCCAAGAGTGCACCAACAAGCCCTAGCTACTGGCCCTTTCGACAACACCTACGAAGCAGATGTAGTCTCACCTGAAGCATCTATGAGGGGGTTGTAGGACAGAGATGTCTACAACCAGGGGAATATCAAGTGGATCTATTACAACAACAACACAACATGCATCTATTTCTTCTCAGCTAGATCTATCCTGTACAACTATAGATATGATCTAACACAACAATGCATATAAAAATATAACAATGACAGAGATCAAAGTATCAATCACACACACAACCCAATATATGCATGGTTCACCCTCTCTCTAGGGATACGTCCACAAGAACTATGCTTATGATTTATTAAGGTAAACCATACAGTTCTTGTCTGCACTCTCAACTAGCATATCTTCTTTCTTCTCTCTCTTTCTATCCCCTTCTTGCGCACCCAGCTATAGGACTTGACCTTCACACACAACTAAATATCATACAATAACAGAAGGCTCTCCCACCCAACACTTCTCTCTCATAATACAATAATCTCTCACCACAAAAATAGAGCTAGATCAACCATAATATCGTACCCCCCCCGTCCCAGGTCCTCTTGACCTTTTATTTATACATTACAATACTTCACCGATGACCTTAGGTCAAAACCTAGGTGCCCAAAACCCTAGGTGTCTAAAACCCTAGGTCAACTTGACCCTCTTTTTCCGAGCTTCACCAGCCTGTCTTTCCTTCCTTCTCGCACGGTGTTCCAAAGTATCCAACGGTGGATTTTTCCCTCTTACCGAGTTGTCCTCGATCCATCTTCCTTGCTAATCTGTCATCCTCGATCTCCTCATCCCATGGCTTGTGTTTCCGTACTTCGCTCCATCTTTTCTGCTCTTTTGCGCACTTCGACCCAGTGACAGTCACTGTGTCTTCCGTGAAGTGTAGATTTCACCTTTTCTTTCTTGATATTTGCTTTCTTCCATAACCAAGGCCCAACATCTTCCTCCCCAACACTGGCTTATTGACTAGGTATCTCAACGTAGAGTGATCTGTATTGAGCATCCTATCTATCTATGCTTTCACTTTCTTATTATATATTGGGTTCAGTCTATACGGTCTCTGCTTCACTAACTTGGCATATGGATTCAACGGAATTTTCATCTCCCATATATCTCCAACAACCCCTTTCATTTATGAGAATGTAGTCAAAAAAAAGGTCTTGGTATTTGCACGGTATATCAACAATTTTCTTGACAATTTACTCATTCCAATAATCTCCAATGTTCATGAACTTAGGATTATCCTTCGTACCAATATTTACTTTGTGTGTTCTCAGTGGCTTTTCATACTTGACCAACTCAAGTTCAGGACCCTCTACTGCACACTCTCCTTTGGTTTCTAGTATTTTCAAATTCCTCGGGTCTTCATCCTCCTGTTCTTCTCCAAAAACATTATAACAATCCAAAATATCATGAACAGTCACAAAATACCTATGTGCACTACATAAGGGTACTATTTCTATCGATTCTTCTAATGTAAAAATATTCTTCTTGATACTCTGTAGAGTTGTATCTATCGAAGGGGTATCATCTTCAAACTTGAAATTTACCTTAAAGTTGCGTGTCAAATCTTCCCAATCTGTTGTTCCTCTGTGCACTTCCATTTATAAGTACCAGTTCTTCAGGATCATGTCCAGAGTGTGTACAAACAAATGCGTCAATTTTTTCTTAGGTACTGAGCTCCACGTTGCAATGCACTATGTAATGTGATTGATAGGAAACATTAACCCAATATACTTTGCAATATATTCTACTCCAAACCTGACCTGTAAAAACCTTCTACATTGTTTCCAGTTCTATATTCCATCCTTATGCGTAGCCCACCGTCTTTTCAGAGTCTCTTTAAGTGCAATATCTAAAGCTAGAAGTCTATGTTGATCTAGTATTTTCAATTTAAATTATTTTACAAAAATATCTACATCTATTAGTCCATCATACTTTAGGGTATCACACATCTCAACTCCAATCCATCATAATGTGTAGGTAATACGAGCACATCTCCTTGTATATACCTCATGCAATCTCTGTTGCCAATGTTCTACGACTTCTTATGAATATTATGCGTAAGAACTGATAATTCACTAACTGAGTATGCCTTCAGTAGTAGGATTAATATAGTCATCCATCTGCACATCCATACTAGAAAGGTTATTGAATTATTTTCCCTTCGCTGGCTCCACATATCGTCTTCCTTATGTGGGATCCAATGGCACAATAACTTTCAAATATGCTACTTCAAATATTAGTTTCCTCTTCTTCAGGTCAATAATAGTTTGGTTACCAAAATTCCAATTGAATCAAAGCAAGGCTGGATAAGGTTTACTATCATCCACTATCTCAATTACTTTAAAATATTCTATGTTTCATACTCCATCGATGGTAACCTTCACTCATGTCAATCTTCCAACCGGAACAATCTTATGTTGGTTTTCTAACCTTAGCTGAATAGGTGACCAGATCAACTTAGGATTTCCCATCATTTCCCATGTCTTCTTCATAATGAAATTCACATCAGATCTCAGATCCAAAATGATATTATCCATGTCATAATCCCCTACCCTATTCATCCTTTTGTTGTGTTGTACCTATTTAGTTGCTCGATGTGCACTAGGTACTTCTCTATATTGTATGCATTGATCAATCATTCCACACAATGTGTTCAATGCAATTTCATCCTTCATTAATTCTAAACAACTCTTTAAGAAAAATTTCAAAGTACTTACCTTCTCCACTGTCCTTTATGTCATCGAGTGGTCATAGGATGTAGGCATATCAAACACAGGTGGCCTAACATACACATGTTGCGAAGTCAATTTTATCCTTTCCATTTATAACAAGTCCTTCCTTGCTTTCCTGTATGTTTCTCTTTTTCTTCGAGGATCAAATGTCGGAGTAGGTTATACTACTTTTATGGCCCACTGCTCAGTTTGAATTCCTTGTTACATTGCATCGACTCCTGTTCTTTCTCCTTCGCATGTAACTACTGCTATTCTTGGTCTATTATCGTGCTCTTTTGTTGTTATCATTTGAACATTTTGGTTCCTATTTTGCTACCACTTCACAATCAATTGTGGATAGTCTTATGTTGCATGATCCAACTGTCTATAGTATGTACATGTCATGCAGGGATTCAGACAATATGGTGCCAATGATTTGGCTGGTTAAAGTTATAACATATACTTAGTCATCTTCCTCTACCGAATCCTCCTCTTTCATGACCTTTGAATCCTCCTCTTCATCCTTGATTGTAGCCTCTCAGAGTATTATTCTGTGGTACTCCTCCTTATGGTCCTTCTTCCCCTTGAAATTTGTATGCATTCATGGTGTGTTCTCTCATGAGGTCGAATGTGTGACATTCCTTTTCATCATTTCCTATCGACTTACAAAAATTAAAAAATAAGTTATTAGCAGTGCTCTAATACTTCAACATCAATGAGAAAGTAGTCGGGTTATGACCTATTATTCTGCATATCTCACAATATGCTCCTCCTCCTAGTTCCAAAGGGTTTCGAGCTCCTATAGCCAACTATTCTTTAAAATATTGGCACTTGTTATTATGATGGCCTTTTATTATGCATGTAGTACACCATAATTCTTCATGATTTTCTTTCCCTTTAGCAAGCTCCTGTAATTGGATCATTAATTTTTCTAACTGCAATTGAACCTGAGCCATCCCTGTTCCATTCTCTCCTAGCGGGGATGCTTCCAACCTCATGGTGATTTCTAGTGCTTTTGACTGTGACGTACTATTTTTTTCCATCAAGGGGCATCATATATGTGGCAACAATCCTGTAATGAACCATTCTTTATGTTGTTCATCTGGAATCTGAAAGGTCAATCGATCCTTCAATATATTTAATCTCTTATCAAAATCCCACACCGACTCATTCTATAGCAACTTAATCTCTTTCAGTTCTGTAATACACTGTGACTCGGAATTTTGTTTCTGAAACTCTTTTAACAAGTCTTTCTTGATATTTGTCAATGTTCTAGATTGTCCCACAGGCGTAGTACACTGATACTTCATATTCCATAGCAACACATGGTCTTTGAATGCCATTTCCAACTGTGTGATCTTCACATCATCTTCCTAGACATTCTTCACTGTCCATATTTATTCACAAACAAAGAAGTGTTGTTCTGGATCTTCTGAACCTGCTCCATGAAAGACATGCATCCTTAAAGTGGGATCTACTCCCACCATTGTGTGTTGCACAATATTCTTCCCTTGTGACACTAACTGATTCTAACTCAACATACTACTTTTACTAGTCTGAATACCTTTACTGCTATCCTTAATTTCCTCACTAACTACAAGCAACAACATTTCAGATCTTACCTTAGTTCTTGGAGACACACACGGGGTTGTGGGTTCGACACAGAGTCTGGACCGAGTGGGATGTAATGGTTATTATTCTACTAGACCGAGTTGATGATATTTTTCATTTTCCTTTGTGTGCAATATTCCTTCGATCTAGAGTACTACACAAATGTCTCTTGTCTCAACTTCACTATACTACTCTTCTCTCTCAACCAAAATCCTCTTCCTATTGTACCAAAATATTTTTCCACTACGCAATACTCCAATCTCTTCTTCTGTCGCACATTATTCTTCTCTAGACATCCTCAATAAATCTTTTACTTATTCATTATTTCCTGCATCCCTCTTCTTTGTATACTCAGACCATCCCCTGGTCATCCCTATTATGGTCCAAATGATTACAAATATCATAAAATAACAGAAGTACACACCATGTACAAAATGTCAATGTGGAGCACAAATAATATAGATAAGTTACACAATAACTCCTTAAATAATAGGGGAAACCCCTCCAAGTAACCAATTACCTTTCATACTTCACAATTCACCTCCCAATAATGAATACATGATCTCATATATATAGTGTTATAAAAAGTGGTATGCTATTGTCATTGATGTCAAATAAGGAGCAAAACATTAACCCAAAGCTCAGAAAGGAGAACACACTATAGAAACACTATCGAAGAGGAATCTTGTCCGCTAGTGTAGTTTTCGGGACAAATTCCAACCATCAGATCATAGAGGAAACTTGCGTAAAGAAGAGGAGAATCATGTCTGTATGTTGAAGATTTGGGAATGATTTAGATTGTGAGATCTAGATTAAATATAGATCGTTAGATCAACTACTAAGAGTCATGGACCATCAGTCGTGGAAATGATGTGCGCATGGTTAGCCTAACATTGACCACTTTGGATAATATTGATAGAATGAAACATGCATGATGATCATTGGATCAGGATAGGTGAGTCCAATTGTGGTCAAATTCAATGTTGACCACTTAGGTGAAAAATGGTTTAGAACATGTAAGTTCACCTGAAGGCTGACACTCCGAAGTCACGAAATAAGACATGTGGGACACACATTGAGAGACCACGTCATCATAGTCCACAAGACCACATCGGTGAGGACACATGGTGCATTCATATGGTGACAAGTGTCAAGGTATAGTTGGCATTTTAGGTATACGTAAGTCACAAATCTAAGTGACACGTGGCATCCACTTGGTGAGTTCCACATCAACAGTGACTTCGACAAGCTACATCACTCCCAAAGTATGTCCTTCGAGGAAAACCAATTTCTACCACTAACAACTACCTAAAGAACTGAAGGCTAAAGTCATTCTTGGTCGTTGATCAAGCACGAGTAAAGGATGAGGACAAGAGCCATTCACAGGCTTCGATATGAGATATACATAAATGAGTATAAGATATTTCAGAAGTAAACCAGAGCGGTTTGGAAAACCACCCTTCCAAGCTCTAAAATGATGTGTGTATGACACATGGATAGGTGGTTTATGGTTCGTACGTTGGAAGAATATTTATCCCTCACGAAATTTTAACTCCAAAATAATCCTATCCATCCATCTCAACGTTTGATTAAGTCATAGTCATTGGATTAAGATAATGGAAGGATAGTGTAAGGATTGAATCTAGACTGTTGATTTGGTTATGGGAATCATGCTAACCATCAGATCAACCATTGTGAGAGATAACCACTTCGGGAAGTTCAAACTTCGAAAGATTGGATGCTTGTAAAGGAGAAATCACCTGAAGGCCGGAGTCTAGAGGACTAGGTTCCAACCCCAGGTCATGAGTTACAAATGCATAAGCTATGAGGCACTGGGAACATCACTTAAATTAATAATCCTATGGTCCTAGCTCCTGGACTTGTGAAGGCTATTAGAATAGGGAATTGTTGATAAGCACTCCAACAATATTTTCTCAGGAGGAGTTGGAAAACTACTGAAGCCGAAGTTCTGAAACTCTGAAATCTAGAAGTAAATGAGAATCGTCTGCTCAATTGCAGATTAAGTCCCGACTGTCCAATCTACTTTGAAGAAATGAACTCCAGGAGGATTGAATGACTACAAAGGCTAGAAGTCCTGAAGGATGAAGTTCTAACATAAAAGATAGTCATCCATCTCAACGTCCAAATTAAAACATGACCGTTGATCTTGATAAATGATTAAACACATGTTTTGATTAGGACCTAGCCACTGCCTATGGTCATATGGAATAGAGGTCTTGAAATGTTAATATGGGCAATTTAACATGTGAGTAATAATTTTATCTTGGTCTAAAAGGAACGTTGAACTAGATAGGACCTAGTCTTTTTCCCGATTTATGTTAAGTAATCCAATACATGCAATGCATTAGAAAACTAATCAAAAATCTTAGATTCAATAAATTTAAAGTTATAATGAAACAAAGAGGCATGGAATCGATTTAAATGAATCGATCCATACTTGTGATCGATTTATGGAAATCCCTCCCATTAAATTGAAAATCTTTCATGATAATGCATGAATAACAATAAAGGAAAGACAAATGTTATTATTGTTAATTTAAATGGAGAGGTGCAATGGTTTGAACAAAGAGACACAATGTTGAATAAATTACACCAGTTGGAATACCATATATGCAAGAAATAATGGTGAAGAAGAGATGTCTATGTAGTCCAGATCAGAAGATCGAAACAAAAGCAAAGTCCAAGAAGAGGAATTGATGATAGTTACGCAGTGAGGGTCGAAGGGAGGAGCAAGGAAAGATTCATATCCTTTACTAATTAAGGGAGTTGGTGCTTCCTATGTTCGGTTCCCTAAAGTTAAGGGAGTTGGTGCTTCGTATGGTTGGTTCCCTAAATACAAGGGAGTTTGTGCTTCCTAGGGTTGGTTCCCTAAAGACAAGGGAGTAGGTGCCCTAAAAACAAGGGAGTTGGTGCTTCCTAGGGTTGGTACCCTGAAGAAGGGGATTTGTGTCTCTTAGAGTTGGTTCTCTATAAAGGATCAATGTTCTTCACTATTCTTAATAAAACATTGTAATTCCTGTTAATTATATTTATATAATTGATTTTAAATACAATTCCGTTGTTGATCTACTGTGGTAATTAATAAAATATCAAAGTAATTGCTAACTTTTGAATAAAAGGGTAATATTGATTTGCCACCCTCTCAGTATTTCCAACAATTGGTATCAGAGCGAGTGCCTTCAAAAAAACCTAATAACTGGAAGGTAGATCCTAAAAGAAATGGATCAGCAAGAGGGAATGTCTTCTAACAAAGCACTATTGTTCAATGGATGGGGATATTCTATCTGGAAAATAAGAATGAAAATCTTCTTGTTGGCTCTTGGTTTTTATTTCTGGTAATCTGTTGTAGATGGTTACACTACACCAGCCAATCCACCCATAGATATTGCAGGAAAGAAAATATGCAATGACAACTCAAGAGAAGTTAATGCCATTCTAAGAGGATTGACAAATTCTATATGTGTGAAGGTTATGCATTGTAGGTTATCTAAGGAAATCTGGGACAAATTGGAAGTTGTATATGAAGGAGATAGCAAATTTAAAGAAGCCAAACTACAAACCTATAGAACTCAGTTTGAAAATTTGAAAATGAAAGAAGAAGAGAACATTGTTGAATATTTTCATAGGGTAGATGAGGTGGTTAATTCAATAAGAGAAGCAAGAGAATAAATTACCAATAAACATATTGTACAAAATATATTAAGGTCATTACTTACGAGATATGATGCCAAGATTTCTACAATTGAAGATAGGCCAGAACTTGACAAAATCACAATAGATCAACTTCATGGAATTTTGACAGCATATGAGATGAGAACATGGAATGATAAACTATCAAAAAGAGAAACAACCTTTAAATCATATAAAACAAATATGGGGTAGGAGAAAAAGACCAATGACAAGTTATCAGATATATCTGATGAAGAAACTGCCAACTTCATAAAGAAACTCAAGAAACTGCCAAGATTCCTCTAATATGTTTTAACTATGGAAAAATTGGACACTTTGCCAATAAATGTTCTCATCCTAAGTAGGAGGAAAGTGATGATTAAATAACCTTCAAATATCAGAAGAAAAGCAAAACTAATGATAAAAAGAAGTTCTACAAGAAAAAGAAAACACTTTTTTACCCAAGAAGACAGTAGTTCATCGAAAGAAAATGAAGAAGAGGAGCCATAACTTCTATTTATGGGAATAAAAACTCAAGATTATAATCATTTGGAAGATGAAGAAGAAGTGAACTTCGAAGAAGAATTCATTCGTGTAATTGAAGAACTAAGAAAAACTAAAAAAAAAACAGGTTACTAAGGGAAGAGCTTCTAGAGATTGAAGAAGCTACTAAATCAAGAGAGAAGGAATTTTCCAAAACCATCAGTGAGTCAGAAAAATTGATTATTAAGTTAAAAAATCAACTCCAAGAAACCAAAATAAAAGAAGAAATATTGAATAAAGAACTCGGTGAAAAACAACAAATGTGTAAGGTATTGGAGGATGAAATAGTTCAACTAAAACGGAAACTAGAAAAATAAGATATTAAGTCTAAATTTGAAAACAACTCAAAAATATTGAATAATATTATTAACAGTCAGAAATCATCAAATTATAAGACATGACTAGGATATAATCCCTCTACAGGACAAGAAAATGACAAAATCATCTATGCAAATGTTATTAAGAAACCCATAAATAGAAAACAAAACAAAACAAGAACAATACCATTTGAAACTATCTTAAATAAACACAAATCTGCACCTTCTACTAATGAAAAAGATAATGAAAAGAATAGAATCATTAGAAGGAATCCCTCCAACATAAATCAATATATCTTCCTTGGTTATTGTTATTCCTGCAAAATTTTTGAACATAAGCAATACATTTAAAAGCTTATAGAGAGCACAATCCAAGAAATGTTCAAAGATATGAAAATAATAAGGATAATTCAAAAAGAAGAAACTATGGTTCCTTCTCTCCCTTACAAGAATAAATGTTGAATTTTACAAATGCAACAACTATGGTCATAAAACGAGTGAATGTAGATTGCTCAAATATGATAAAAGGATAAATATTCCCAATAATAAAAAAAGTATGGAAGAAAAAGAAAACTGAGTGCAATGTAGCCTTACATGCAAGAAATCAAGGATGTCAATGGTATATAGATAGTGGTTATTCCAATCACATGACTGGAGATCAAAGAAAATTTCTGAAGTTAAACAAGAAAGGAAAAGGAAAAGTAACTTTTGGAGATAATATGTCAGCCAAAATACTGGGAAAAGGCAATGTCAGTTTAGGAAATAATAAAACCAAAGCGGAAGATGTACTTCTGGTAGAAAATATCAAACCTAATCTCCTAAGTGTAATTCATGCATGTGATCATGGTCACATACTTAATTTTTATTCTCAGAAATATGAGATTAGAAAAAAGGACACTAGAAAGCTAGTGGCAATTGCACCAAGAACATCTAGCAATGTGTACATCCTTAATATAGATGAAGAAGAAAAATGTTGTTTAAGACAAGTAGATGAATGTTGGCTATGGAATAGAAGTTTGGGACATTTAAGCTTTGAAAACTTGATCAAAGCCAAAAATAAAGAGGAAGTTAGGGACCTGCCAAAAGTGATTAAGCCTTCAAATTCTATTTGTAAAAATTATCAAATAGGAAAGAAAACAAGAGTTAGGTTCAAAACAAAAGAGCATTCCACAACAAAACCATTATAAATTATTCACACAATTATATGTGGACCTACCAGAACTAAAATTACTTATGGTGAACAATATTTTATGTTGATTTTTTATGATTACACAAGATCGACCTTGGTATTCTTTCTAAAATAAAAATTAGAAGCCTTTGGGAAGTTTAAAACATACAAATCCCTTGCAGAAAATGAAACAGATCTCAAAATTAAATGTCTGAGATCAGAAAATGGAGGAGAATTCACCTCTAAAGATTTCATTCAATTTTGTGAAAATCATTGTATCAAAAGACAATTTTCATCTCCCACGACTCTTGAACAGAATGGAGTGGTAGAAAGGAAAAACATAATAGTTCAAGAAGCTACAAGAACCATGCTAAATGAAGCCAAGCTTACAGAAAAATTATGGAGAGATGCAATCTACACAACAATCCACATACTTAATAGAGATCATTTGAGACCCAACCATGACAAAACCCCTTATGAACTATGGTTTGGGAGGCCAACATCTGTAAAACACTTTAGAACTTTTGGAAGTAAATTTTACATTAAGAATGATGAAGATAACTTAGGAAAGTTTGATCCAATATCTAATGAACGGATATTTTTAGGATATTTATCTAATAAGAAATCATACAAATGTTATAATATTAGACTACTAAATATAGTGGAAATTTCCAATGTAAAGATAGATGATCTAAAAAAGAGCATATCCCAAGACATTGATAAAAAATATCAACAAGAAGATGATGATGTAAAATCTCAACAAGAAGATGATGATGTAGAATTTCAGAAAGAAGATGATGATAATGAAACACATGAAAATGAACCATATACTGATGAATAATACGATGAATAAAAACCCTTGCCAAAAGATCCATCAAAAAGAGTTCAAAAGAATCATCCTAAAAGTCAGATTATTGGAGATAAAAGTGAAAGAGTGGAAATAAGAAGGAAACTCGCTTTTGACTAAGAACAATAAATGTTATCTCTAATAGAACCTAACTCATTTAAAGAAGCTATAAAAATTAAATATTGGATAGAAGAAATGAATGAAGAACTATACCAAATAGAGAAGAACTAGAATTGGGAACTAGTTCCAAGACCCAAGGACAAGAATGTGATAGGAACCAAGTGGATCTTCAAGAACAATATAAATGAAAATGGGGAGATTATAAAGAAAAAATATAGATTAGTTTGCAAAGGATATTCCCAAGTGGAAGGTATTTATTTTGAAGACACTTTTTCCCCAGTAGCAAGACTTGAGGCCATCAGAATGTTCCTAGCATTTGCATGCTTCAAAAATTTCAAAATATATCAGATGGATGTCAAGTTAGCATTCCTTAATGGAACACTAGAAGAAGAAGTCTATTTTGAGAAACTATAAGGATTCATGTTAACAGAAAATCAAGACTATGTGTGAAAGCTAAAAAAGGCCCTGTATGGTCTTAAACAAGCCCCCAAAGCATGGTTCTCAAGGCTTGATCAGTACCTTAAAAAAAAAGGATATAAGAGAGGGACTATTGAAAACAAATTATACATAAAAAATGAGGATCAAAACATTATTGTTGTGGTGGTATATGTAGATGACATCATATTTGGAAGTAATCTTACTACACTAAACATAAAGTTTGCAACCAAAATGCAAGAAGAATTTGAAATATCTATGCTGGGAGAACTGTCCTTTTTCTTAGGTTTACAAGTAAATCAAATAGAAAATGGAATATTCATTTACCAATCCAAATATGACAAGGAAATGCTAAAGAAATT
>ML796551.1:401716-422178 GCA_009831015.1 Picea engelmannii
GTTTCTCTAGCACCAACTAGAAGGAAGCACCAACTCCCTGAGTGTTTCCAGCACCAACTGGATGGAAGCACCAACTTCCAATCATACAGGCACCAACCTGTATGATAGAGAACAAGAGTTCTCCCTTGCACCACCCTGCCACCCTGGTTTCTCTGGTTGCAACCAGATGGAAGCTACAAATTCCTGTGTTCAAGCACCCACTTGAACTTCTAAGGACAACAGTCCTCCCGAGCACCTCCCAACCACCCTTAAATATAAATATTTGTTACTACAACTCATTACAACAAAATAAAGTTTATTTAATGGCTTACCAGCCTTGTCGTTGTTCTGTTACACTGCTCTGCCCTATCTGCATCAGTGTCTTCTGCACACCCCTTTCACTTTCTGTTATTCTCCATTTTATGCTCTCTACACCATATCCTTTCAATGCAACATTCCTCTACTGTGCATTTTCTTCTCCTGCGCTCTGCCTCCTTGCACACCCCTAAATTCTCCTACACAACGACAATAACCACTCCAACAACCACGGAAACGGCTCCACCATATCTTCTCTATTCCGTGTACATCTTGCCTATGTTCCCCTTGTCCATGCAATGTGCACTCCTCCTCTGCATACTCACACCGCCCCGATATACTCCACCTCTCGAGTGCTCTGCGTGATCATCATGGCGACTCTTCAGCTTCTCTAGCAGTTCAACCATGCATTCAACATCATTGGGTGTTATGCTGAGATTCCTCGGCCTCTCTGGCAGTTTGAGACTCTTCATCTTCTCTGTGAAAGTCGATCTCACCTTCTCTGTTTTAGTTACAGGCTCCAACCCTCATCCAACTGTCAATTTCCTCCACGAATCATCTTCATTCCACTGGCAGATTCCTTGTAACTCTTCAGCTCCTCTGGAAATCACACAGAAGTCTCTTTGCATCCTCTGGTAGAATCCATCAATGGTTTCTAGTAGTTGCACTGTGTCATGCAACAATAGCCCTCAGATATTCTTCAGATTAATCTACGCCGTTGGATGAGCTTTATTAATTTTGTCTTTCAATCGGGTTTCAACATTTCGGAATTCCTGTTGCATTGTGTTCTTGCTTCTCCAAGTCGCGATCCCTGAAACTCCAATATGGAGCTTATCTGGACTGACTCCTTCTCTTCCCGTGACCAAGGGCTGTGACCACAGCCTTATGCATAAGGCTCTTTCACGATTTCACATATCGCAAATTCGTAATTCCAGTTGCTTTGTTTCTTTTGTCTCTCCATATTTCGATTCGTGAAACTCCGACACGGAGTTGAACCAACGGTCCAGATTCATTCTCGATTCAATGGCTGCGATTGAATCGCCATATCGCATATCGCGATTTTGGCATTCTTGTTGTCAAGTGTTTTTGTCAATTCAAAGTCCCGATACATGAAACTCTGATAAGGAGTTAAATCAACGATCCATATCTAATCTCTATTCAGCGGCTGCGATTAAATCACGATATCGCATATCACGAAATTGACATTCTTGATGCATTGAGTTCTTTGCCTTCCCAAGTTGCGATCCACGAAACTCCGATATGGTATCCATATGCTGATGTCACACGTGATTTGACACATGTTGAATACTGCCACGTGTCACTCTGATTCAAGACTTACATGTGCCTGAAATGTTGAATCAGTCTGACACTTGTCATTACCTGATTGTGCCACGTGTCCCTAGCTGATGTGGTCTGTTGTCGTGAGTTGGGTCGACGGTCTAGATCACATCTTGATCTGACGGTTCAGGTTCAGTCGAGATTTCACACATCGCGATTTCGGGGTTCCTGATGTCAATAAACTTTGACATGTCCAACTCTCAATCCCCAAAACTCCGACAAGGACTGGGATCAACGGTCCAGATCAAATCTTGATCGGACGGCTTAGATTTCATCGCGATTTTTCATATTGTGATTACGCCCTCTTCTCCTTTCTCTTTAAAGAACGTGCAGGTTTTCCTCGATCCAACGGTGGTTGGACCCTACGCTCAGATCTAACACCTGAGATCTATTCTCCTCTTCAACACCCTCTTCTTGTCTTTCTTCAGATCTAACGACCCTCATGCTATCGAGAATTTTGGATGGGATCCAACGATTAGAAATGCTTCTCGGGCCTTCAATCATTCGATCTTCCTGGACTTATCTTCTTTTTGCCTATTGATCATCGCTGTTGTACTCAAGCCATCATTACTGTTGTACTTTCCATCAATGACAAGATTACACTACCTGTAAAACATACTAAACATCCTCTGCACTATCTCTTCTGATCTTATCAAGGTTTCTTTGTAGCGTCTTCCCAAAATACTTCTGGTGCCTGTCTGTTACATTCTTCCTATACTCGTGCCATCTTCATTGTTGTACTTGCCATCAATGACAAGCATATGTTGCCTGTTAAAAATTTTCCAACAATGAGAAGCTATCTACAGCCAAATCCAGAGAACATAGTGGTGGATTGAGTACTATTCATGCACTCAACAGTAATTTGGGTTTATGGTTGCCATGAATCCCCTTATCTATTTCCTATTTTTATGACCCTAGAATATTTTCCCTTGAATTCATCAGGAAAAGAATTATATCTGAGATGGAGCATTTCCCGAAGTTTCACAAAGCCTCCAACCTCAAGTTCCCTTTTATCATTGGCCCCTTCATTGTCAAAGCTAGGTCATGTTTATCTTAAGTTCAAGCAAAGATCAAAGATTTTAGTTTTGCACAACTACAGGGAAGAAGATATGATCCACACCAAATCATAAACAAGAGAATTTTGATGAACAAACATGCCCCTTATGAGCATGAACAGGTTGAGGATTTTGATAAACTGGAAAATCTAGAAGTTTGTGTCTTGTAACCAACTCAAACACAACATGTGGAGGCATCCCTGTAACAAAGTCAAATACAACAAGATTCTTAGAAACTGATAGTCAAAGTTTCTAAGATAAGTGTTTACTGCAAGAGAAACAGTTCATAGGCCCTGGGCATCAGTGATCAACAAACTTCCCCAAAGAATATGAAGATTACACAGTCTCCACAGATAGTGTATTTAGAAGAGGAAGAGCCCACATAAAAAGTAAATCTAGATATGGTGGAAAGTGGTACTAGTATTGTAGAGGTTGAAAAGGAAATAAAACTCCAAAGTGAAGGTAGCTCAATAACCTTTAGCAACAAGAAATGCATATTTGATAAAACATCTGAGGAAGTTTATCAATCTAAAGAAGATTTGGCAAAATAATATGCTGAGAAGGGAAACATAGATTTGGGTGAGATGAGGGATTTAGTCCGTGAAGTGAAAAATATTTATCAGCATAAATATTCTTTGTTCACAGTAAGGGATGTTGAAAAGAGAACCTTTAACATTGTAGTTGCGGATGAAGATAAAGTCTCTGATATAAATATAAGATATGACAACATCAGTGCTCCAGACAAGGTCAAATTCCATAATCATACCAATGATATGTTGTATTCTTATTACTTGAGTTTAAGATTGAAGAATTCAAAGATGTCATATTATGCCATGAAATTGGAAGGGTAGTTGAGGCAGGAAAAAACATCTAGCAGATCTTGGCAGACTCAGGTCAAGAGGTTGGAATCTGAAGGCCCCCAAGGGTTGAAATCCTCATTGGATGAGAAAGACAAATTGATTCAAAGTCTGAAGAAGAAATTGAAAATGTCTACTACAGAGCATCCACAAACAACATAATTGGTTTCTCTAGAGCAGGAAAAGGAAACACTTCATCAAGAAACATTGGAATACAAATCTAGGGTGTTGCAACTAGAACGAGAAAAGGTGTAATGGTCACAAGAGAAGACATAACTACTAAACAAAGATGTGGCTGCAGCTCCTACTACAGAAGTTAATTCAAGAACTGAAGGACTGGTCCAGTCTATGTCACAAGTAATCTTAAAATAAGGGGAAATCAACGGGCTAAAAGAAATCATAGAGAAATTGAAGCAGGAGATGCATGCAAAAGATGAAAGAATGGCTCAATTTCAAAAGGAGAATGAAGTCTTGCAGGAAAAGATAGATAAATTGAAGATGAGATTAAGAGGCAAAGGCTTGTTGTAGGGGTCCAATCATATCATCTGGGACTCTATAGTTGTTGAAGTTGCCAAGTTCAGAGTATAGTTGAATTTCATTAATGATAAAGACAACATATCCATCACATCCAAAAGCAGGGGCACTATTGTGAATGAAACTTTAGCAAATAAGCCATTCAAATGGGCCCAAAACGCCATAAATATACTCAACTCCATTCCCACTGCATACCTTCAGACTATTGGAGTTAAATACAAAACTACATTGACTCTTTGGGCCAGGAGGGTTATTGCTAAACATAACCTTTTGAAATCATTCCAAGACAAGGCAACACATATGGAGAAAAGTGTGTAAGAGTTCAAGGATTTGTTTGAAGAATTATATATAAAAGGCCTTCCACCATTTTGGGATGGCAAAGGAAAATTGTATGATTAGGAAGAATACAATGTTCACTTGACTTAGTGCAAAATGGATCATTCCAAGTTCGAAACCCTGGAGGAAAATATGAAAGGAGCTACATTAGTTGAGCATATGATTACAGACTTTGAAATTCTGAATCAGTTCAAAGCAGTCAAGTTTGGATTTCCAGTTATGTCATATGCTTCCTGCATTGACTTGGAGATTTTGATAAAGGAAAAAACAGATTATGATATCCCTTCCAACTTGCAATGGAAGGAGATAGTGTGGTTGGGTAAGACAAAATGTAGTTTTCCAGGGTCCAGTAGATGATGTCCAAATGTCACTGAAGATGGAAGATCATGTGGAATACCAGAGTAGAACAAGTGGCGAAGAAAGAAACTGAAACACCAAAGGATCCATAATTCAGATCATGAAAGTTTCTTGCTAATCATTGTAATCGATTTCAAAAACCCAAACTGCCCCTTGTAATTATTGTAATCAGTTTCAAAACCGAAATGGTTCATTTTGATCATTGTAATCGGTTTCAAACCGAAGGAACTCAACTTGTATAAATATTAGGAGTTCCAAATGTATTAAGGGTTGGCAGAAGTGCAAGGGCACAATTTTAGCTATTTAGAACTTGAATGTAGTTTTTTGACACTGAATAGAATACACATACAAATGTCTTGAAGTTTCCATGAAAAGATTCTAATGGTGGTGATCTGAGTTTTGTCTTCTCTCTTTGTATGTATTTCCTGTATTTATGATTTCATTTTCAATGTCTTCTATTTAAATTGGATAGTTAAAGGACCATAATTCATCCTATGATGCTCTCGGCTTAATCAATTTAAACTATGTTAAGTTCTTCCTAACTAATGTCATAATTCATTTATTTAATGCTATGATACAATTATATGTTTTTCATTTCTTCTTACACTCTGCAAATTACAATTTATAACTCATATTTATCGCCTCATTTAGCCTTTATCCTATGGAGCATTCTACCAAGTAGTTAGTGCTTTCATTCGTTTCAGAAGTTTGAATGCATAGCCCTAAGTGTCCCTCCCCTTCCTTGCCAAAAAAATTATAAAAAAACCTTCAAAGCAACAAAACCTAGCCAGTGATTTGTTAAAGAAAACTCATCTATTAAAAACCAAGTGATAGGAGAGATCCTTCTCTGAGCTGAGCAAGCTATAACCCAGCTCTAAAGTGGTTTGTAGGTTATCTCTATCTTTTATTTTATTAGCCGAACAAATTTACAGAGTGCTAACAAGTACTTCATAAAACCATGGACTTATCAATAAAATCAATAGTTGATATATGATGAAGCAAACATAATTTTATTGCAACAATGTTTATAAGATTATTGCTTCACAATAAATGCCTTAAAAGAGCTTCACAATGACAAAAAATAATCACTCATTAATAGAAAAGTACTAGCATTTTTTAGAAGCTAATTGGGCAGTGTATAAATCAACTTTACAATTGATTTTAGGTGCTTTTAATGCTGCAATAGATGGTTGTAGATTACTTTTGTAACAAAAACAAGTGGGTTAGTAGATTATTCTATTATAGGGTTAGGCATAGTTAGTAGAGAGATTAAGGTAAAAATTTTGAGGGTAGATTTCATCAATCACTCAATTTCAACGCTTAGATCAGGGATTTTATGGTAAATGGAGTCTCTTTTAGCAGAATAAATCTTGAAGGAACAAATTGATAATAAGAGAGCTAGATACAAGAAGTTAAATGATTGAAGTGTTGGTATCCCAAGGCTTCAATCACTAAACCTTAGGGGAAAATGGCCACTAGGAAGTAGGTAACCCTACGTCCTAGTGGTTTTCCTCCTTCTTTAGCTCAAAGATAAAGTATATGAAATCTAGATGAAGCAAAATATGTTAGGGTGTTGCAATGGCAAGGCCCTTAGCACAAATATTCAAGAAAATAGGGTTTCTAGCATAATCTAGTAGGTGAAAGTTATTAAGGAAAGAACAATAACATGTGCTTTAGCCTCCTAGGGTTTTAAGCTAGCAATTTCATAATCTTAGAATAAATGCAATATAAATACACCATAACCATTCAATGAATAAGAATTGTAGAAACATTACTTACATTCACCAAGAATCATCTAGCATTAGGCCTAGTTGAACACTTCCACCAACAAAAATGCTAAAACACACCATAAATAGACACCTTCAAGAAGTGCGCACCAAATTTCAGCCAAGAAACCCTAATTAGGGCACAAATTTCAGACCTCACTTAAGTGTGAGTGAAATATCATGAAAAATATGAGAGATTTTTTCCTTATTTATACAGTTACAATGAAATTTAATTTACAAATTAGGTCAAAAAGGTCGACATGGCTAGTTTACATGTAATATCCAATTTTTACATAAAATGAAGAGTTAAACCCTAAATCAAGAAGAAAAGGTGATGTCATTCCCCTTTAGGGTGACATTAGGCCTCTCTGGTGAAACGTTGGCCTCTAGGAGAAAACCGTTTAGCCTCCCAAGGCCTCTGGATCAAGCCACACGTGCCACTTGGCACACAACTGCCTCCAAAGTGTCCATCAAATGTCAGGGGACATCAAGGGTCATAGAGGTGATGTCATGGGCCTTCTAAGGACAAAATCATAGTGGGAGGGAAAGACCCCCTGGGTTTAGTCCTGCCATGATGTCTCTGGTAGAACATCATCCTCTCTCTTTGGTGCAAGCCTCTAACATTTGTTTGCCCCTAGATGGGGTCTCAACATCCATCTGGGGAGATTTTATCCCTATGGAGGTATGAACTAATCATCCCCCCATGTGTACCTATATGTCGGGTGTGGCCCTGCAACAACAACAAGTACACCCTCCATGGGCTCATAAGTCATAGGGATCATAGCAATGTCAATCACATCAAATAATCAAGTTATCTAAATATGTGCATAAAACCCCCTTTCCCATACAAGTGCTCAAAGACATTATATTATTCTACAAGCCATGTTTGGAGAGGATGTCAAGAGGTCCTACTGGGATAATTCTCATTGGACGTTGTATGTTTCCAGGTGAAGACAAATCCAAGCCATGTAATTGGATGAGGTGGTGTAGGTATGTTTGAGCAATGGGTGCAGTGATGACAGGGGAATGTATGGCTTACCTGTGGGTGCCTCTGAAGAGGGTGAGATGCACCTTTTCATGGATGCAAATGTTTCCAAGCCCATTCAATGGCTTTCATATTTTTATCTTATTTCTTTTTCTTTCAAGAGACTAGTTAGGGGACATTGCCCTAACATGGTGACCAGTGGTGAAAATGTTACCCACAAGAATTTCATGGAGATGATAAGTTTGGATCATGATAATACTCCCTTTCTCTTGGCTATGCCACCAAGAGCCACTACCCTGGCATGGTGACCAACTGAATGGTAGTTTCATACCTCGACATGCCCATAGACCTAATAGACTAGCTCGTGATGAGACCCATATCCTCCAACTAGGTCTTGATTTTATTATTTTATGGGTCCCTCTTGTTTCTTGCTAAGAAGCCCTTTATTTATTTCTTGGGGATCCCTGGGCGAAGAATATGAAGGTTTTTTTCATTAGATTTTATCTTTTTCCAACTACTTTTACCCTTTAGGCCTTTAGCCCCTTCTTCCCAAAAGGTAAGGTACAACCCTTTTCTAGCTTGGAAAACCCAATTCCCGAACCAATGTGGGGGGTGGATGAGAGGGAAAATGATGAAAAGTGATAAGTATGGTGGGAATGGATGATGAATTTTCATGAACCCACCCAGTGGCAACTCAAACCCTATGGAAACCAACTTGCTAGGGAATCCTATCATTCCCCCCAGGTGTGGACAAGTGGAAAGGCATAAGGTCCAATCACACATCAGAAGTAAAAATAGTTAAATTCACATATTCAAATGTTTTGAGAATCAGAGTGACACATACCATAATACTCGGACTCATTACCTCATGGAGAAATACCCACTATTGTTGAAGGACCAGACCGATGCGATGGATGTTGTTGCTGCTAACAAGGTGGAGGCATTGAAGAGGAAATATGGGCCCTCCAGGGCCAGGATCAAGTCAATATGGCTCTCAGTACTCCATGTATAGGACATGTGGGCCTTGAGACATAATATCCTTAGTTATTCCTAGGGTAGGGGATAACATCTGGCTCCAACTCGGGGACATGTGCTCACCATAGAGCGCATGAGAACCTCAACATATCTGGAATGACCTGTGACCTGCTTGATCTAAAACAAAATCATTAGTGATCATTTTGGGTGGTGATATCACCCCTGGCTCATATATGGTATAGAAAATGAAAATAAGAAAGCATATATACAAATGGAAATACAACTAATCTAGCATGAAATGCAGATGTTATATACAATGGATGCAAAATGCCTACCTACTTACCTCTACTTACTTGTTGGTTGAATTTTAGGTGTAGTCAAATAGCTAGTGAAACCACCCTAGAAATGTCTCACAATAGTTGCCTTTGTGCTTCATCATAAACCAAAGCAGTGATAATTTAAACATAAAAATAACATGAGTTATAAAATGTATTATATCATTGGAAATGGTAAGTTCTAGCTCATGGAGATGGGTGGGAGGGAAAAAGTGGTCCCAAGTCATACTATCAGGAAATAGCTCAATCCATCTCAGAAAGGGATCATGAAAATTCCAGGGTTCAAAAGACTGACTCAAAGAGTTTGAATGTTGGCTACCTTGGATGTCTTCACAATCTGAGACCTACGAAGGGATTAGCAAGAACCGAAAGGATGACTGATAATTCCTTAAGGGGGAGATGGAAGACTGTGATAATAAGCTTCTTCTTAAGGTACCCAACCTTCCCCTAAAAAACAAAAGGAGTCTTTGTCCTACAGAAGACTTGGGATAATGGACATGTTTCCATACCATACCTTTAGCGACATAGCGAGGTAAAGTAATCAAAGGGAGGTGGAAAATCTTATCACAAGTATCTTACTTCAGGCAAGAAACTTCCTCACTCTTAACAAGATTTCAACACAATGATGGTTGATAATTTTCTTCATAGAATAAATCCAAGTGATCAAAGGAAAAATCATCAAAGTCCTCAAGGTATGACCAAAAATTATTAGGAGAGCATAGCATTAGGTCATCCTTAGGTGTCTAAAAAAGATTTGTAATCATGTCATGTCCGTGTTTCCAAATGTGAAATTTATTAGTAACATCATGTGATAATGGTAAAGGAAACTTTTGGACATGACCCTCAATGTCATAAATGGGATCCCCATCATATCCAATCACATCCAAATTATGCTTCCCGGCATGTATGAACTCTTAAATATTATCAACAAAATCATCATATTCATTATAGCACGAAGGGGTAAAAACATCCAACACTTCTTCACTTTCCACATCATAAGATAAAGAATCATTAAAAATTTGGAAGGGGAAAAAACTCATCTTGCTTACTTCTTCTTATGCAGGAGCTTCAAGTATTTGGATAACTTCATCAAATGGAAGACTTGGTTCTACATATTCAACTTTATAGGGAGGGTTTGTCCAGGGATGATTTTAAGGATGGAAATTTATTTTAAAATGTAGAAACCTTGGCGAATCTAACTAATCCTTCATATGCCAACTATAATTTTTTGGCGATATTTTTGTAAAAATATTCAAATTTCTAAGGATTTTATATAGTTTGTATAAAATTTTGGCAATTTTAAAGGTAAAATATTTTTTTCCTATAGAATTTGGGAAAATCAGTTTTAGAATGATGAATATTGTTTTGGGAAAAACCATGGAAAATTAGCCCATGAGAGAAATTTAGCCCCTAAAATCATCCTTGTGTTTGTCTTGTTCAAAGGTTCCCTTTATTCTTTCCTCTATGAATTATAAAATAAGGCATTATAAAGAACCTGAAAAAGAAAGTGACTAACCTCATCCACTTCTTCTTGTGTAGGAGGAATAGGCTCGTGGATGGCTTCATCAGAGGGAGGAGCACATATCGATACTTCATCATCATGTTTGATATCTCCAGGCTCTCTCTCTCTCTTTGACCATATCTTCATTATATTTAGTATAATCATGATTAAATTATTTCCCTTCCTCATGGGATTGGAAAACCTCATTAGGATTGCTCTCCTCAACCTCCTGTTGGTTGATGACTTGTTCCCTTGTTTCAAAGATATCAAGGGAAAGTAATTTGTCTAGACTAAGGGTATCTGGGGTACCTTTGGGGTCATCAACTTTGGTTCCTAGAGAGAATATGCTTTTTATCTTGGACAAAGAGATATTCTCCTTGATTTGCATGGCCATGTAATAGTCATCATTGATTGTTTTTGGCCCCTTTTTATTGAGGAGGAACCCTAAATGCACTAAGAGTGAATTGGTATAGAGATACATGAGGTACTTGTCTCCAGGATGATGACTTCTAGGAATATTATATAGCAAGTTCTCAAACCTATCCTGGAATTCCCTGACGGTCTCATTCTCAGTTTGTTTTATATAGTCGAATATTTTTAGTAACATTTGGATATCTTCCAATTTAATACCCCATATTTTGAGAAAGGTTTCTTCTAACTAGTCCATAGATGTGATTCTAACATCAGTGAGATTGTCATACCATTTCCTAGAATTTCCATGAAGAGTGGCAGAGAAATGTTTCATTGCCAAATCTTCAACATCATCATTGATAGGATGGAGTTGAAAGAAAGCCCAAAAATCACCCATGTGATAATCGGCTCTCTCCCCATCACTACCAGTGAATCTAGGGAGCCATTTCTTGTACTTCGGGGGAATTTGTCGAGGGTATCCCAAGATTTTACTCATGTCTAAAGGTTTGAATTTTCTCGGGTCCCATTGATAAGTCATGGTTGGTTTTTTCATTAGTGGAATTTCCAAATAATTTTCTCGAAACTATCAAAGGGATGAGGGGATCACCCTCAGTGGAGTCGCCAGGTAAGATTTGAAAAGTAAAGGATTTTGAGGAAAGGCTTACCAAAAAGTGTCATATTTGAGGAGAATTGACTCAGTGTTCCCCGACAACAACGCCAAAATGTTATGGCACAATTTGTACTTAATCCAAAGGAAAAGGTTAAGGAAAGGAAAATTGGCATAACGAGAGGTTATCCTATCATTGTCACCTCAACAAGATACCTATTTCTATTTAGGGTTGATGGTCCAGGGGAGACATCCTCGATGACCTGGGGGTTTGAGAAGGCAAAGGTTAAAGTGTCTATAAAATTATCCCCTCTCACAAGTCACACTAATTAGAAAGTCCCAAGGTTTTAACCAATGAAGTAATAAAGTGCTTAGATGTACCTTCCCAGAACAAGGCAACAAGGAAACAATATATTTTGCAAGTATAAATTGTTGTTAGTACTTCATAAAACCATGGACTTATCAATAAAAGAAATAGTTGATACATGATGAAGAAAACATAATTTTATAACATCAATGTTTATAAGATGATTGCTTCAAAATAAATTCCTTAAAAGAGCTTCACAATGACCAAAAATAATCACTCATTAATAACAAAGTACTAACATTTGTCAAAAGCTAATTAGGCAGTGTATACATCAACTTTAAAATTGATTTTAGGTTCTATTAATGTTGCAATAGATGGTTGTAGCTTACTTTTGTAACAAAAACAAGTGGGTTAGTAGATTAGTCTATTCTAGGGTTAGGAATAGTTAGTATAGAGATTAAGGTAAACGTTTTGAGGGTAGCTTTCATCAATCACTCAATTGTAAGGATTAGATCAATGCTTTTAGGGTAAATGGAGTCTCTTTTAGCAGCGAAAATCTTAAAGGAACAAATTGATAATAAGAGAGATAGAGACAAGAAGGTCAATGATTGAAGTGTTGGTAGCCCAAGTCTTCAATCACTAAGCCTTAGGGGAAAATGGCCACTAGGAAGTAGGTAACCCTAGGCCCTAGTGATTTTCCTCCTTATTTAGCTCAAATATGAAGTGGATCACAGCTAGATGAAGCAAAAGATGCTAATGTGTTGCAATGGCAAGATCCTTAGAACAAAGATTCAAGAAAATAGGGTTTCTATCACAATCTAGTAGGTGAAAGTTATTAAGGAAAGAACAATAACATGTGCTTTAGCCTCCTAGGGTTTTAAGCTAGCAATTTCATAATCTTAGAATAAATGAAAGATAAATACACCATAACCATTCAATGAATAAGAATTGCAGAAAATTTACTTACATTCACCAATAATCACCTATCAATAGGCTTAGTTGAACACTTCCACCAAGAAAAATGCTAAAACACACCAAAAATAGCCTCCTTCAAGAAGTTCGCACCAAATTTCAGCCAAGAAACCTTAATTAGGGTGCAAATTTCGGACCTCACTTAAGTTTGAATGAAATATCATGAAAAATAAGAGATATGTTTCCCTTATTTATACAGTTACAATGACCTTTAATTTACAAATTAGGTCAAAAAGGCCGACATGGCCAGTTTACATGTAATATCCAATTTTTACATAAAAAGACAAATTAAACCCTAAATCAAGTATAAAAGGTGACGTTGGGCCCCTTTAGGGTGATGTTAGGCCTCTCTGGTGAAACATTGGCCCCTAGGAGAAAAACATTTGGCCTCCCAAGGCCTCTGGATCAAGCCACACGTTCCACTTGGCACACACCTTTCTCCAAAGTTTCCATCAAATGTTGGGTGACGTCAAGGGTCATAGAGGTGACTTCATGGGTCTTCCAAGGAAAACATCATAGTGGGAAGGAAAGACCCCCCTGGGTCCAGGCCTGCCAGGATGTCTCTGGTGGAACATTCTCCTCTTTTTCTGGTGCAAGCCTCTGACATGTGTCTGCCCCTAGTTGGGGTCTCAACATCCATCTGGTGGTATTTTAGCCCTATGGAGGTCTGAACTAATCATCCACCCATGTGTACCTGTCCATCGAGTGTGGAATTGAAACAACAACAAGTACACCCTCCATGGGATCATAAACCAGAGGGATCATAGCAATGTCAATCACATCTAATAATCAAGTTATCTAAACATGTGCATAAAACCTCCTTTCCCAGACAAGTGCTCAAAGACGTTATGCTATTCTACAATCCAGGTTTGGAGAGCATGTTAGGAGGTCCTACTGGGCTATTTCTCATTGGACATGGGATGTTTCCAGGTGAAGAAAAATCCATGCCATGTAAGTGGATGAGGTGGTGTAGGGATGTTTGAGCAATGGGTGGAGTGATGACAGGGGGATGTATGGCTTACTTGTGGGTTCCTTTGAAGAGGGTGAGTTGCACCTTCTCATGGATGAAAATGTTTCCAAGCCCATTCAATGCCTTTTATCTTTTTATATTATTTATTTTTCTTTCAAGAGGCTAGTTAGGGGACACTACCCTAGCGTGGTGACCAGTGGTGACAATGTCATCCACAAGCATTTCATGGAGATGAGAAGGCTGGCTCGTGATGAGACCCCCTTTCTCTTGGCTATGCCACCAAGAGCCACTACCTTAGCATGGTGACCAGATAAATGGTAGTGACACCACTACATTACCATGGACCTAATAGGTTGGCTCGTGATGAGACCCCCTATCCTTCAACTAGGTATTGATTTTATTATTTTATGGGTCCATCTTGTTTCTTGATGAGAATCCTTTTATTTCTTTCTTGGGGATCCTTGGGCGAAGCATCTGAAGGTTTTTTTCTTTGGATTTTATCTTTTTCCATCTACTTTTACCCTCTGGGCCTTTATCCCCTTCTTTCCACAACGTAAGGTACAACCCTTTTCTATCTTGGAAAACCCAGTGCAAGAACCAATGTAGGGGATGAATGAGAGGGAAAAATATGAAAAATGATAAGTATGGTGGGAATGGACGATGAACTTTCATGAAACCACCCAATGGAAACTCAAATCCTATGGGAACCAACTTGCTAGGGAATCATGCCATTCCCCCCAGGTGTGTACAAGTGGAAAGGCATAAGGTCCAAGCACACGTCAAAAGTAAGAAGAATTAAATGAACATATTCAAATGTTTTGAGAATCAGAGTGACACATACCATGATACCTGGACTCATTACCACATGGAGCAAGATCCACTGGAAACTGTTGTTGAAGGACTAGGCCGATGGGATGGATGTTGTTGTTACTAACAAGGTGGAGGCGCTGAAGAGGAAATATGGGCCCTCCAGGTCCAGGCTCAAGTAAATATGGCTCTCGGTACTCCATGTCTAGGACTTGTGGGCCTCAAGAAATAATCTACTTAGTTATCCCTAGGATAGGGGATAACAGGCACCTTAGAACTTGGATTATGGTATCCAAAAGATAAAGACTTCAATCTAACTGCATACACTGATGCAGATTGGGCTGATAGTATAGATGATAGGAAAAGCACCAATGGAGGAGCATTGTTTATAGGAAATTTCCTAGTAGCATGGTTAAGTAAGAAACAAACATCCACATAACTATCTACAACATAGGCAAAATACATTGTTGCAGCATCCTGCTACACACAGGTTCTTTGGATGAAAAAAACATTAGAAGATGTACAAATAAGATATGATAATCCCATTACTATTAATTGTGATAACACTAGTGTCATAAGAATATCTAAAAATCTAGTAATTCATTCTAGAACCAAACATATCCCAATTAAATACCAATTTCCTAAGAGATCAAGTTACCCCAAAAGTAGTTAAAATAGTGTATGTAGACACCAAAGAAAAAATTGCAGACTTATTCACAAAACCTTTTCCTAGGAGTACTTTTGAAAATCTTCGACAAAAATTGGGAGTAATTCAAAATCCTCATTAAAAACCATAAAAATCGTATCAAAAGGGGCACATGGTCAGGGGGAGAATTCCCATAGGGGGAGAAAAGAAAGATCCCCTCTGCCATTGCTATCAAAGGGGGAGGAAATTGATAAGAGTAGAAATTTCAAAGAGAAAAAGGTTGCCATCAATGCCAAAGGGGGAGAATGTTGGACACAGTGGTATGATATTGTTATTGATGTTAAATAAGGAATAGAAGCACATTAACCCTAAGCTCAAAAGGGAGACCGCACTGCAGAAACACTATCGAGGAGGAATCTTGTCCGCTGGTGTAGTTTTTGGGACAAATTCTAACCGTCAGATCATAGAGGAAACTTGCATAAAGAAGAGGAGAATCGTGGTTGTATGTTGAATATTTGGGAATGATTTAGATTGTGAGATCTATATTAAATCTAGACTGTCATATCAAATACTATGAGTCATGGACCGTTGATCATGGAAATGATGTACGCATGGTGATCCCAACATTGACCACTTTAGATAATATCGACCAAAGGAAATATGCATGATGATCATTGGATCAGGACAAGTGAGTCCAATTGTGGTCAACTTTGGCGCTGACCACTTCAGCGAAAAAGGGTTTAGAACATGTAAGTTCACCCAAAGTCCAGAGCTTCAGAGTCATGAAGTAAGACACGTGGCACACACATTGAGAGACTACGTCTATTGGATTACTGAGAGGGGGAGTGAATCAGTAATAGAGAAATTTAATCCTTTTTCACCATAAAATGCAAGTATTATAGCAATGTATCATTATCATCCAATAGTTGCAGAGTAAATAAACAATGAACAAATGAGCAATCACACACATACACAGTAGACCAGTGTTTTACGTGGAAACCCAAAGCGGGAGAAAACCACATAATGCTTTTTCTGATATGTCTTTATCAATTACATTCATTGGAAGCACCAACTTCCTTTTTTTTCCAGCTGCAACTAGAAGGAGGCTCCAAGCTCCTAGTTTCTCAGGCTATAGCCTGAGGGAAGCTCCAACTCCCCACTTCTCTGGCTACAACCAGAAGGAGGCTAAAAATCCATATGTTCTTCGGCTGCAACCAGAAGGTGGCTACAACCACCTGTCCTTGCCCCGTCCAACCGCCCTAATGTATAAGTAGAATGATGGAACCACTGTCACACTATCACTGTGAGATATACTATTGTAAACCTATACCAAACGACCTGCACCAAACAACCTGTACCAATAACCTAAACCATGCATCAACCTATACCTCAACCTGTAATCAACTTGTACCATAAACAAGTGCATCAACCATGCACCAACCTATACCAAACAACTTGTAATCAACCTGTACCATAAACAAGTGCATCAAAGATGCACCAACCTGTACCAAACAACCTGTGATCAACCTATACCATAAACAAGTGCATCAACCATGCACCAACATGTACCTCAACCTGTACCATTAAAGAGTGCATCAACCATGCACCAAACCTGTATGAATAACCTGTCACAACAACCTGTCCAAACAACCTATCACAACAACCTGTCTCATCAATCTTAGCAACCAAATCAGATCTACTCATCAAAATCAATCACCAAGACAACTCTCAAATATGTGCATCAACCAAGCATAACACAATAACTCATAATCATCACCAAGATCAATATGTGCTTCTGATAATATACCAATACAAGTATGATATATCATCCATAAACCATGTGTCAAAAATACTACTAAAAAGTGCCTCCAACCATGTACCAAGTATGTACCAATCATGTATCAACTACTCATCAACTATGACTCATCAATATGTACCAACATCATCAACTATACACCTCATGTATGTGCCAACTGATCAACTACTTGTCTCAACCATGTACCCAAAATGTACCTCAACAAAAATCCCTCATCAATTTCATCATCCAAATCTGATTTGTAACTCTGTAATAGACCTGGTGTATATGATCAGACACCTGCAAACCTTCCTTAATTTTAACAACAAGAGACTAGCATTTTCATCAAACTTTACTTTAGTCTCACATGACTAGTTTTGGATTAGTCAACAACCCTAACTTGAAATAAACATAACTATGTACCTGTAGTGAATAAAGATATGAAAACAATACACAATTTTATTTAGTGTGTTTTGTGCAATTCCTCCAGGTGTCACTACTTGGAACCTCTCAAAAAAGGAGTTATAGAAAAAATGACATACCTTGTTGAATTATAGCTTATTCTAGAGAGCGAACTTGTAGAGCGTGCCCCGCACGAAATATTTGTTTTATGGATATTAAAAATGTACAAAGAATACTTCAGACTATACTCTACCAACACATTTGGTCTTATTGAATTTGGATCTGTTATGAAGACATTATGAAGTTTTTACCCGAAACACCTGTTTTAGATTAGTTTCAGGACTAGCCACAAACCCTATTTTTCACGGAGTGTAACCACAAAAATACAATGACCCAAAAGATTAAATTTGTACCACAGATACTTGGATATGTTTCATCAACGACCTCCCAATTTCATGGTCTGAATCATTCTAGAAAAAATGTTATTGCGAAAATGGTGAGATGACCTATAAATAACATACCTTAGAAAGCATCAACAAACGAATTTATCCCCCCTTGACTTTCGGCCTTCTTTACTTCACCTCCCCTCTGAAATTCGGCTTAGATATCCTTTGCTTACCTCAGTCACTTGTATATATTCAATATTCTTAAGTGTGATTAAAATGAGAGAGCCTTGCTTCTTATTTATACTTCCATGTAGCTTCCTCAAGGAGTTATCTTTTAACCATCTTTACCCACTTTCCTTATTTTAGGGTTAACCCACTTCTAATTTCTCCATTAACTTTATTATTTAAATAATTTATTTTGTATTCACTTTGAGTTATAGTACACTCATCACTCCACTTTATTATTTAACTTATAAAATATCTTAAACCACTTTGACTACTTTGACCTTTTGGGGCTTCTAGATGACTTGTGAGGGTTCTTCAACTTCACATGGCCATAACTCTCTAACCGTGAGGAGTTATGTGATTATGTGCCATGGTCAGGTTGTCCTTTAAGATTTGGAGAACTTGTTGTTGATGCTCGATGTGATCTTCCACTGCTTGAACCTTAGATTTTTCTTTTAGAGAAGAAGTGATGGAAGGATGGTGGTATCCATAGAGTGCCATAAATGATGTCATTTTTGTTGTAGTATGAAAGGAAGTGTTATACCACCATTCTACCAAGGGTAACCATTTGAACCATTGTGTTTGTTTATCAGAGACAAAGCAACGAAGGTAGCCTTCCAGACATTTGTTCACTATATCGATTTGTCCACTAGATTGAGGATGATAGGATGATCTATGAGCCAATTGAGTACCCAAAGAAGAAAATAATTATGTACAAAAATGTCTAGTGAAGATGGGATCTTTGTCACTTACAATAATCTTTAGGCTGTCATGTAGCTTTTGAATTGTCTCCGTGAATGCGGTGGCAATTGTACTATCTTTGAAGGGATGAGAGAGTGCACAAAAGTGTGCATACTTGGTCAGTCTATCAACAATCACCATGATGACAATCTTTCCTTCAGACTTTGGTAACCTTGTGATGAAATCCATGGAAACCTCCTCCCAACACTAACTTGGGATGGCTAATGGTTGTAAAAGACCTGGGGTCTTAATTGTTTCCACCTTATTTTGTTGGAAAACCAAACATTCTGCCACAAACCTTTGAACATCAATTTTAAGGCCATCCCAAAAAAAATCCTTCTTGACTCTATGGTAGGTTTTCAAAAATCCTGAGTGCCCTCCTACTGGAGAGGTGTGCAATTCCAATAGTACCTTTTGTTTGAGTTGGGAGTTCTTACATAAATATAAGCGATCTTTATACCATAGTGAACCATTTTTCCATGTAAATGTATCTGATGCACTGGAATCCTGCTACAACCTTTGAATGAGAATCCGCACTTTTTCATCATTCTTCCATTCATCCCTTGCTTCTATTATCCAATCGGGTTGGATGATCAATATAGCATAGAGAAGGGACTCAACATCTTCATCCTTTCTTGAGAGTGCATCTTCCACAACATTTTGCTTCTCCTTTTTATAGACGATTTCAAAATCATAACCCAATATCTTGGTTACCCATTTTTGTTGTTCTTCTAAAGATAGTCTTTGTTACAAGAAGTATTTAAGACTATCATGATCTGTTTTGACCTTGAAGTGCCTACTTATTAGGTAAGGACACCATTTCTTCAATGCATGTAGTATTTCCATCATATCCTTCTCATAAATGGGTTTGTGTAAGTCATTTCCCTTAAGTGGTCAACTTTCAAAAGCCAGGGGCCTTCCTTCTTGCATTAGGACAGCTCCAATTCCATTTCTCGAGGCATCACATTCCACAATAAAGGTTTTTGTGAAGTCTGGAGTGGTCAAGGTAGGAGCTTTGCACATCACCTCTTTAAGTTGTTCAAAATCTTTAGTTTCCCTTGGAGTCCATGAAAATGCATCCTTCTTAGTTAGTGCCGTTAAAGGTGATGCTATTCTTCCATAGTGTCGAACAAACTTGCAGTAGTAACCTGTCAAACCCAAAAATTCTCTAAGATTCTTCAATGTTTTGGGAATCGGCGAGTCCATCATGGCCTTAATCTTGTTAGGGTCTACCTTGACACCTTCATGAGATACAATATGACCCATATACTCTACCTCCTTCACTCCAAAGAAACATTTGGATGGTTTGGCATATAGTTATTGCTCCTTTAGTAGTTGTAGCACCTTGTCAACATGTCACACTTGATCCTCCCAAGACTTGCTATAGATTAGTATATCATCAAAAAATACTAACAAAAATTTTTGAAGGAAGGGATTGAAAATAGAATTCATCAACCCTTGGAATGTGGAAGGTGCATTTGTAAGGACAAAAGGCATGACCAAAAATTCATAATGGCCTTCATGAATTCAGAATGTTGTTTTTGGGATATCTTCTTCCTTCATTCTAATCTGATGATACCTTGAATGGAGATCCAATTTTGTGAAATAGATTGCTCCATGTAGTTCATATAACAATTCATCAATGATGGGAATGGGAAACTTATCTTTAATAGTGATCTTGTTGAGATCTCTATAATATGGACACATACGCCATGAACTATATTTCTTGAATACCATTACCACTGGTGCAGAGTAAGAACTTTGGCTAGGTCTAATAATGCCAGCCTCTAACATTTCTTCAACCATGCGCTCAATTTCACTCTTCTGGGCATAAGGGTATCTGTATGGCATGATGTTAGG
>ML796551.1:422228-433755 GCA_009831015.1 Picea engelmannii
GATTTCGAGTGGGTGGAATACCTTTGGGAATATCTTCAAATACTTTGGAATGCTTATCAATGATCCCTTGGAGATCTTGAGGAATATATGGCTTAGATGTTTGAACATCTAGTGAGCATAGTTGTGCAATAACGCCTTGATGCTCCTTTTTCAATAATTTTGTCATGCCATTAGAGCTTATCACCTTACTGAGTTTCCCTATGAGACCTCTTAACTCAATTTATTTTCCTTCCAATGAAAATTTCATGAAAAGTTCTTGAAAATTAAAAGCCACTGTTCCTAATGATTGTAACCATTGGATTCCTAGTACAACATCATCACCACCCATGGGTATAGCAATCATTGGACTATTCATTACATACTCCCCCATAGTAAAATTGACCTTATTGAATTTTTCTGACCAATTGATAGATCCTCCATCTGCAATCATTACTTGAAACTTTGGTGCTAGATATACAAAGCAATTGAGAGCTTTGGATAATTTATAGTGAATGAAATTATGAGTACTACCAGAATCAATTAGGACTATTACCTTTTTCTTTTTTGATGTATCCTTCGATCTTGAGGGTTTGAGGAGTGCTAATTCCAGCCAATGCATTACACAACATTGTGGGAGTCAACTCTTCAGATGAAATTGCTTCTACGTTTTCATCTTGAGATGGTTCCTGTTCTTGTTCTTCTTCCTCTTCACAATCTATGTAGAATAATTTCTTCTCACCACACTTATGTCCCTTACTGTACTTGCCATCACAATTAAAGCATAAACCTTTTGCTTTTCTTTCCTCCAATTGTTGAGGTGTCAACCTTGTAGGTTGAGGTGTTTTAGAAGAAGGATAATTATTCTCTCTATAGATGTTAGGATTGGTCCTTCTAGTAGCCATACCCATATTTTTACTTTCAACATTTCTTGCCACCCTAAATGCATTCTCCAATGATTTGGGTTCCCAAAGGCGAACCTCATGTTGAATGTTATCTCTTAAAGTTCCTATGAATACATCAATCAAGTGTTCATCTGGAATATCTGTTACCTTTATATTCAATCTTTGGAAGTTCTCAATGTGCTCTGTAACTGAACCCTTTTGCTTGAGATTTATCAATTGGCTAAAGAAGGTATTTCTCCTTGTATCCTCATAGTGTGCTATCATTTCTTCCGTGAAAGTTTTCCAAGTGACAAGTGAATTGCGAGAACAAAGCCATCTATACCATAAAAATTGATTGGGTTCTAAATATAAAGAAGCAATTTCTACCTTTTGTGTATGTGGCACATTATGTAGATCAAATAATTGCTCCATCTGAAGTATCCATGTGATAGGGTCCTTGCCATCAAACTTCCTCATATCAATCTTAGGAACGTGGTTGGTATTCAACCCAAGGTTAGAGTTTATCCATTCTTGATTCACACTCCTTGTTCCTCATCATGAATTTCATGGGATGCATTTTCACTTTCAGGTGTCCTCTCTGTTACAAAAATTTTCAATACTTCCTTGGTCTCCCCTTTTAAAGCGTCCATCTTAGTATTTATTGCCTCAAACTTAGATTCTGTTGAATCCATCATCTCTTGTAGTTAATCTTTTGTTACTGTCTTCTTTTGTAAGTCATTTATGTCCCTACACATTTCTTCACCTTCATCAAGAGTCGAAGTAGGATTGTCTGTAGGCTTATTTGGTGTAGAAGTTCCCTTTTTGGATGGCATGTTGGCCAAAAATCACTTTTGAACCTTGATTTTGAGGTGGTTCTGCTAGACAATCTTTCTTCTATTGTATCTCCCAAGTTTTGGCCTTTCTGGGTATGAAACTTTCCTTTTTGTAGCTCTCTGATATTTCTTCTCTGCAATTCCATAGGTATGATCAAAATTGGATGTGTCAAGTGGAATTTATGGTAACTTCCCCACAACTTGCAGATTTTTGGCCTTTCCAGGAGATCTCACTTGTATAGCATGCCCCGCACAAAATAATTGATATAAAATTCTAAAACTCATACCCAAAATACTACAGACTGTCCACTATCCAATGAAACTAGTCTCACTCAATTTGGATACTCTAGGAAGAAGTTATAATTGTTTTACCTGGAACACCTTCTTGAGACTAGTCAATAGGACTAGTTCGATACCCTATCTTCCAAAGGGTGTATCTAGAAATGTAAGATGACCCAGAAGCTAAACTTTTTTCCACATATACCTTACTAATTTCTATGAATAACCTCTAGATTTTGGGGTCTGAAACATTACAGAAAATGTTTTATAACAAAAATTCAGCAATGACTCAGTTCAGGATGATTCCAGAACCCTATATTTCACAGGATGTATCTCCGAAAGTATAAGGCCTCAGGAGCTGAAATTGTAACCCAACGTAACTTGATCTGTCTACTAAATATTCTCCAAGTTGGTCCTTCTGAAACATTGTATAAAAAAAATTATAGCAAAAATTCCAAGGTGTCTCAGATGCAGCAGCGAAACCCCAATACCTTGAGCTCTGATACCATATGTTAAGAACCAAATATCAATATAGCATAGAAAAACCTCATAATAAGTACTCAACACCTTAAAAAAGAGATAATTTCAGATAATAAGCCTCTTTGAGGGGGAAAACTCCTTTTACCCCACATAAATGTTCAAGTACAAGATGATTCCAAATGAAAATGTCTCCTTGGTATATATAGGAAACTAGGAGGTATAATTACAACTAATGGAATAAAGCCGACATAAATAAAATAGCATTACTAATGTAATATGCCCCAATTAAGGGGTAATGAGACAATATTAGGGCTTAACATGGTCAGTCTATCAACAATCACCATGACGACACTCTTTTCTTCATACTTTGGTAACCCTGTGATGAAATCCATGGAAACCTCCTCCCAACGCTGACTTGGGATGGCTAATGGTTGTAAAAGACCTGGGGTCTTAATTGTTTCCACCTTATTTTGTTGGAAAACCAAACATTCTGCCACAAACCTGTGAACATCAGTTTTAAGGCCATCCCAAAAAAAATCCTTCTTGACTCTATGGTAGGTTTTCAAAAATCCTGAGTGTCCTCCTACTAGAGAGGTGTGCAATTCCAATAGTACCTTTTGTTTGAGTTGGGAGTTCTTACATAAATATAAGCGATCTTTATACCATAGTGAATCATTTTTCCATGTAAATGTATCTGATGCACTGGAATCCTGCTACAACCTTTGAATGAGAGTCCGCACTTTTTCATCATTCTTCCATTCATCCCTTGCTTCTATTATCCAATCGGGTTGGATGATCAATATAGCATAGAGAAGGGACTCAACATCTTCATCCTTTCTTGAGAGTGCATCTTCCACGACATTTTGCTTCCCCTTTTTATAGACGATTTCAAAATCATAACCCAATATCTTGGTTACCCATTTTTGTTGTTCTTCTAAAGATAGTCTTTGTTCCAAGAAGTATTTAAGACTATCATGATCTGTTTTGACCTTGAAGTGCCTGCCTATTAGGTAAGGATGCCATTTCTTCAATGCATGTAGTATTGCCATCATTTCCTTCTCATAAATTGGTTTGTGTAAGTCCTTTCGCTTGATTGATCAACTTTCAAAAGCCAGGGGCCTTCCTTCTTGCATTAGGACAACACCAATTCCATTTCCCGAGGCATCACATTCCACAATAAAGGTTTTTGTGAAGTCTGGAGTGGTCAAGACATGATCTTTTCACACCACCTCTTTAAGTTGTTAAAAATATTTAGTTTCCTCTGGAGTCCATGAAAATGCATCCTTCTTAGTTAGTGTCGTTAAAGGTGTTGCTATTCTTCCATAGTGCCGAACAAACTTGCGGTAGTAACCTGTCAAACCCAAAAATCCTCTAAGATTCTTCAATGTTTTTGGAATCGGTCAGTGCATCATGGACTAAATCTTGTTAGGGTATACCTTAAAACCTTCATGAGATACAATATGACCCAAATACTCTACCTCTTTCACTCCAAAGAAACATTTGGATGGTTTGGCATATAGTTGTTGCTACTTTAGTAGTTGTAGCACCTTGTCAACATGTCACACATGATCCTTCCAAGAATTTCTATAGATTAGTATATCATCAAAAAATACTAACACAAATTTTTGAAGGAAGGGCTTGAAAATGACATTCATCAACCCTTGGAATGTGGAAGGTGCATTTGTAAGGCCAAAAGGCATGACCAAAAATTCATAATGGCCTTCATGAGTTCGGAATGTTGTTTTTAGGATATCTTCTTCCTTCATTCTAATCTGATGATACCCTCAACGAAGATCCAAATTTTTGAAATAGATTGTTCCATGTAGTTCATCTAACAATTCATCAATGATAGGAATAGGAAACTTATCTTTAATAGTGATTTTTTTGAGCTCTCTATAATCTGCACACATACACCATGAGTTATCTTTCTTGAATACCATTACCACTGGTGCAAAGTAAGAACTTTGGCTAGGTCTAATAATGTCAAACTCTAACATTTCTTCAACCATGTGCTCACTTTCACTCTTCTGTGCATAAGGGTATCTGTATGGCCTGATGTTAGGAGGAACACTCCCAAGAATTAGGTGAATTTCATGATCATGATTTCGAGTGGGTGGAAGACCTTTGGGAATATCTTCAAATACTTTGGAATTCTTATCAATGATCCCTTGGAGATATTGAGGAATAGATGGCTTAGATGTTTAAACATCTAGTGAGCATAGTTGTTCAATAATGCCTTGATGCCCCTTTTTCAATAATTTTGTCATGCCATTAGAGCTTATCACCTTACCGGGTTTCCCTATGATACCTCTTAACTCAATTTCTTTTCCTTCTAATGAAAATTTCATGAAACGTTCTTGAAAAATAAAATCCACTAATCCTAATGATTGTAACCATTGGATTCCTAGTACAGCATCAACATCACCCATGGGTATAGAAATCATTGGACTATTCATTACATATTCCCCCATAGTAATATTGATCTTATTGCATTTTCCTGAGAAATTGATAGTTCCTCCATCTGCAATCATTACTTGAAACTCTAGGGATGGATATACAAAACAATTGAGAGATTTGGCTAATTTATAGTGAATGAAATTATGAGTACTACCAGAATCAATTAGGACTATTACCTTTTTCTTTTTGATGTATCCTTTGATCTTGAGGGTTTGAGGAGTTCTAATTCCAACCAAAGCATTACACAATATCATGGGAGTCATCTCTTCAGACGAAATTGCTTCTACGTTTTCATCTTGAGATGTTTCTTGTTCTTCTTATTCTTCCTCTTCACAATCTATGTAGAATAATAATTTCTTCTCACTGCACTTCTGTCACAATTAAAGCATAAACCTTTTGCTTTTCTTTCCTCCAATTTTTGAGGTGTTAACCTTGTAGGTTTAGGTGTTTTAGAAGAAGGAGCATTATTCTCTCTATAGATCTTGGGATTGGTCCTTCTAGTAGCCATAGCCATATTTTTACTTTCAACATTTCTTGCCACCTTAAAAGCATTCTCCAATGATTTGGGTTCCCAAAGGCGAACCTCATGTTGAATGTTATCCTTTAAGTTCCTATGAATACATCAATCAAGTGCTCATCTGGAATATTTGTTACCTTTATATTCAATCTTTGGAAGTTCTCAATGTGCTATGTAACTGAAACCTTTTGTTTGAGATTTATCAATTGGCTAAAGAAGGTATTGCTCCTTGTATCCTCATAGTGTGCTATCATTTCTTCCATGAAAATTTTCCAAGTGACGAGTGATTTGCGAGAAAAAATCCATTGATATCATACAAATTGATTGGTTTTTAAATATAAAGAAGCAATTCGTACCTTTTGTGTATGTGGCACATTATGTAGATCAAAGAATTTCTCCATCTGAAGTATCCATGTGATTGGGTCCTTGCCATCAAACTTCCTCATATCGATCTTAGGAACGTATTTGATCTTCAACCCAAAGTTGGAATTTCTCCATTCTTGATTCACCTTCCTTGTGTCCTCATCATGAATTTCATGGGATACATTTTCACTTTCAGGTGTCCCCTCTATTATGAAAATTTCCAATCCTTCCATGATCTCCCCTTTTAAACCCTCCATCATCTCTTGTAGTTCATCTTTTGTTATTATCTTCTTTTGTAAATCATTTATGTCCCTACGCATTTCTTCACCTTCATCAAGAGTTCATGTAGGATTATCTGGAGGCTTATTACTTGGCCAACATGCCACCCTTTTTGGGTGGCATGTTGGCCAAGTATCACTTTTGAACCTTGATTTTGAGGTGGTTCTGCTAGACAATATTTCTTCTATTATATCTCCAAAGTTTCAGCCCTTCTGGGTATAATTTTTTTTTTTTTGTATTTCTCTGATATTTCTTCTCTACAATGCCACAGGTCTGATCAAAATTGGATGTGCCAAGTGGAATTTACTGTAACTTCCCCACAAATTTTTTATTTTTGGCCTTTCCGAGAGATGTCACTTGTATAGCGTGCCCCACACAAAATAATTGATATAAAATTATGAAAATCATACCAGAAATACTACAGGTTGTCCACTATCCAATGCATCCAGTCTCACTCAATTTGGATACTCTAGGAAGAAGTTATTATTGTTTTACCTGGAACACCTTCTTGAGACTAGTCAGATACCCTATCTTTCACATGGTGTATATACAAATGTAATACTATATCAAAGTTGAAATTTTTACCACATATACCTTACTAATTTATGTGAATATCCTCTAGAGTTCATGGTCTGAAACATTACAGAAAAAAATTTATGGCGAAAATTTTGCAATGACTCGGTTCAGGATGATTCCAGAACCCTATCTTGCACAGGCTATATCTATGAAATTATAAGGCCTCAAGAGCTGGAATTTTAACCCAACATACCTTGATCTGTCTACTAAATATCCTCTAATCCGATCCTTCTGAAACATTGTAGAAAACAAGTTATAGCAAAAATTTCAAGGTGTCTCAGATGTAGTAGCGAAACCTCAAGACCTTGAGCTCTGATACCATATGTTAAGAACCAAATATCAATATAGCATAGAAAAACCTCAAAATAAGTACTCAATGCCTTGAAAAAGAGAGAAATTCAGATAATAATCCTCTTCGAGGGGGAAACCTCCGTATGCCCACATAAATATACAATTCCAAGATGATTCCAAATGAAAATGTCTCCTTGGTATATATAGGAGACTAGGAGGTATAATTACAACTAATAGAATAAAGCCAACAAAAATAAAATAACATTACTAATGTAATATGCCCCAATTAAGGGGTAATGAGCCAATATTAGGGCTTAACAGAACCTATGTACAACATGTTGTTGCTGCAATATACTTTGTCTCGGCTGTAGAAAAGGATACTGATGATTTGTTTTTTCTTAACCATGATACTAAACACTCACCTAAGTAGAATATTGATCCATTGGTGCTTCGTCGGTCATCAACGAAACCTTCCCAATCTGCATCTGTGTAGGAAATAAGTGATAGATCCTTTCCCTTTTGATACCATAATCCAAACTCTTATGTTACTTTGAGATATATGACAATCATTTTCACTGCTAATACATGTGATTCCTTTGGTGTTGCTTGAAATTGTGCCACCTATCCAACTACCTCCATTACATCTAGTATGGATGTTTTCACATATAGTAAGCTACCAATCATTGACATGTATTGCCTCTAGTATGTATACTTTGAATCATAATATTTGTTCAACTTGCAACCGGTTCGCATATGAGTGGTAACTAGTTTGCAATCTTCCATTCTGAACCTCTTTATAATTTCTATGATATACTTAGTTTGAGAAATAAAAATTCCTCTGGTTCCTTTGACATATCTGAAGACCCAAAAAGAAGGATAGTTCTCCAAGTAATGGCATTTCAAATTCATTATGCATATTCTTTGCAAATTTCCGGCTTAACCTGTCATTAGTACTTCCAAAAACAATATCATCAACATAAATTTCAATTAATAAAATACTACCTTGAGTTACCTTGATGTAGAGGTTGTTTTTTGCGCTTCATTTCCATAGTTTGTAGGGAGTTTTGTCATTGTTGTTTCTAATCATTACTCTATTTTGAATGTGAATTTTTGTATGCACTGCATGTGTCCAAAAAATATCTGTCAATTTGGAATCCATTAGCATTGTTCGATCCATTTCCTGTGTAATTATCATCCATTATGATAATGTTCCTTTGTCTCGAAACCACTCTATGAACCAATCTATGAATCCATGCTCTCATACACCATCATATATCTATCCAAATCTGCTAAGTATTCTTATGGATACATCTTTGTCCATACTGTCCAAGACTCTACTTGCACAACTATCCATAATGCTGACCCATTTCTCACTATACTATCATGAAGTCTTGATTAATCTATCAAACTATACTTCTGGTGACTGACTGCTCTGGATCTATCTTCTCAAACTCTGCAAGATGCTCGAAGGATGGTTATTTGGTCTATCAAAACTATCACATAGACTCCCGATGTCTAATATTCATATTACCTTGGATTCTCTAAGACAGATGGCTCAGAACAATTCTTGCGCTGATGTGTATTCATCATCTTCTTCACTGGTAGATTCATCATCATATTCATTTGTAGATTCATCATCTCTCTGAGCTCTGACTTCTTTCTTTTTGTATGTGGATTCATCTTTCACTACAATGCCTGAAAGTAAAATCTCTTGAACCTGTTCCTTATTTACATGTCCTTCTTTTCTTTTAGTTATTTTCCAAACCTTTATGTATCTGACATATTTCTTTCTCTGTAGAATTTTATTCATCTTGTTTTATTGCCAATCTTGCAATCTTTGGGACCTGGTCTTTGTTCACATGTTCTTTGTTTTTTCTTATCCATACATTCTTACATATGATATCAATGTTCTCCTTCATGGAAGTATCAATCATGCTTCTACAATCACTAGATATGTGTCCATAGTTATGACATTTGTAACATTCAATGTTATGTGGGGAAACATAGGCATTTCTTGCTTGAACATTTCTTTCATAATCCCTACAATCTGCAACCTTATGTCCAAAGTTAGTACAATAAAAACAATGACCATAAAACAAATTTTCATACCTAGGAGTGAATGATCTTCTTTGTGGCGTAGTCCTTCTAAATTTTTTCCTTGACTGATCATGATCATGATTGAAGCTTCTTTATGTCTTGAACATGGATGGTCTTGTTGAAGATGTATCTTCAATAGTTTTCTTAGATTCTGGTTGACCATGATTCCTTCCTTTGAGTACTTCTGCATAACTCTTTCTATTTTCTTCATTCTTCTTTTCTAGCAACTTAGAGTGTTTCTCTTCATTCTCTATAACTAATGTGGATGTTTCTATCTCTTCAACATTCTTGTTGAGATTGACGATTTTACTTCTCAGTGTGACAACTTCTTCTTCAATATTCTCAACCTCTTCTTCGTTCTTCATTATCTGAGACTTCATGACTTCTTCTGTTCTTTTTGCTTCTTCAAGATTAATTTTTAATGTGAGTGTTTCTTCTTCAAGTCCTTTCTCTTCTTGACCAAAATATCCCTCAAGATGGTTTAGATCGTTAGTTATTTCCTTAAGATGATTTGTCAATATCTTCTCTCTCATTTCTGCTTCTTCCTTTTGTGATTCTATGTTGGCTTCCAAATACTTCTTTTTATATTCTAGTTTATATTCGATTTGTCTGGCTTCTTCTAGCTGAGTTCTTAAATTCTCAATGACCTGTTGGGCTTCTTCAAAAATGTGAACACTTTCCTTTTCTTTCATCAATTCTTTATTGAGTGACTTTTTTTCTTCTCTTAGTTCATCTAAAGCACTAACCAATTCTGCTTCATAATTTTCTTCCTTTTCAATTAGTTTTTTTGTCTCATTTCCTTCATGGCATTCTATTTCAAGATGTCCACATTTTTCACAATTAAAATAAAACAACATACCTCCGGTGATTATGTACTCTTGATCTTCTAAATCTGTTTGACATGGTGAACATAATTCTTTTGATCTATATCTTCATCTTCTTTGGCATTTTTTGAATCTGCGATGGGTGAAGAATATATGTCATGTAACTTATCCCAAAGTTCTTTGGCTGATGAAAATTTACAAACCTTTTCTCTTACCAGATTAGGTAATCCTTCCCAGATGAAATCCATTGCTATTTTGTAATTCTTCTTCAATTCCTTCTTGGCTGCAGTCTTTTCCCTTTTTAAACTATCATATCTTGTAACAAATGAAAGCCAAATATAATGTCCCTATGCCTGTAAATATACTTCCATTCTTCTCCTCCACATATCATACTTAAAACCATTCTAACCATTAAACATCGGTACTCCATTCTTAGAATAATCCATGATCTCCTTCCAGTGGTTAGATTGTTTCCTGAAGGAACTGACTTTGATACAAATTGTCAGATTACTGAGAAGGGGGGATGAATCAGTAATAGAGAAATTTAATCCCTTTTCACCATAAAATGCAAGTCTTATATCAATGTAGCATTATCATCCAATAGTTTCAAAGTAAATAAACAATGAACAAATGATAAATCACACACATACACATTACACCAGTGTTTTATGTGGAAACCCAAAGAGAGAGAAAACCACAAAATGATTTTTCTGATATGTCTTTGAGAATTACATTCATTGGAAGCACTGAATTCCTTTGTTTTCCAACTGCAACTGGAAGGAGGCTCCAACCCCCTAGTTTCTCATGCTACAACCTAAGGGAAGATCCAACTCCCCAATTCTCTGGCTACAACCCCCTATGTTCTCCGGCTACAACCAGAAGGTGGCTAAAACCACCTGTCCTTGCCTTGTTTGACTGCCTTGGTGTATAAGTCACGTGGATCCTCATGGTTGAGGACAAATGAATTTTTGAAGATGACAAAGTGAATTGAACGAGGAAGTACATGTAGGCCCTGGAAATAATTACAAAATAAGAAAGTGTCAGGTCGGCCCTAATGTTAAAAGGAAGTGACATAAATGGTATAAATAAACATCATTATACATTCATTTGATAGAAGTCAAATTTCAGAGGTAATAAGAAGATAAGAAGGTAGAATTTCAAGGGAGGATGAAGTCTTTTGGTGATGTGTTCTAAGGTATGTTATTTTCAGGTCATCTTACCATTTTTTATATAACTTTTTTTCTAGAATGATTCAAATGGTGAAATCACTATGGTATTGAGAATACATATCAAGGTACCTCTAGTAAAAATTTCATCTCTCGATTCACTATAATTATGGAGATACACTCTATGGAAGATAGGGTTTGTGACCAGTCCTGAAGCTAGTCAATAAACAAGTGTTCCGGGTAAAAAAGTAATAACTTTTTCATACCGAATCCAAATGAAGTGGGACCAATTCCATTGGAAAGAGTACAAATTTTAGTTTCTTTTATGCAAGTTTCATAATCGTATGTTAAATATTGAGCGTGGGGCATGCTATACAAGTTGGGTCTTCTGAACAAACCAGAATTGAATAAAGTCTACCATTCTTTCTATAACCTCTTTTTGGGGAGGATTCAAGGAGTGAAAATTGGAGGAGTTTCAGAGAATACATTGAGTAATATTATCTAC
>ML796551.1:455739-474559 GCA_009831015.1 Picea engelmannii
TGGACATCTATCATTCTCATCAAGGGCATCATATCAATGATCCATCTTTATCAATTGGTTTCCACTTGGACATCTATCATTCTCATCAATGCATATACATTGTTCATCAATCAATCAATGACATCAATCAAACCAAACCATTTTCATCAATGGCATATGATCCAACAATCTCCCAAATAATCAAACCATTGGCATCAATGACAACATGATCCAACAATAGGGTCATCCTCTTTGAATAACTTTTAGGATTTAATTTTGTCCAAATTTGACATGTGTCATCTTCTCCTTAGACGTGGGTCCTCCAAATATGTGGATCATGCCTTGAACCATTTGTTGTGACTTATAAATCCCTTTTAAAGAGGATTCCTGTAATTCTTGGGGTGTCCAAACCAAGCACACACACATCCTTCGCAGACCAAGACAAATAATTCGGGAAGGCATGATACTCAATTTGAATGAGGAGATGTGAGTCTTCATATATGGAGAAGTTGGGGTTCCTTGGGCGCACTTCATGCCAAGGAATGAATTCACCCAAAGATAGCTTATGCCACAAGTTAAGATGATGGCTTGAAATAGATGTGGGTATAAGGTGGTCTCTCCACCAAAAAAAGTAATGCGTGCTCCACCAAAACGATGGGATGACTAGGGGCATTGGTTGAATGCTTCCATGGATAAGGTGTCTGATCCAAACAAATGGAAGGTAAACTTGAAATGGGCGAGCTCAACCACCTTGGGCACTTGACATGCTAAGGGGAGATGAACAAGGTGTTATGTGACAAATGCTTAGCCAAATGATTGGTTGACAATCAATCATGGGCATGACTTGTGTTCCCAAATGAAAACAATGATTCATCTAGATGAAGGAGGGTGCGCTTGAGTAAGTTGACCGACTCACCCGAGGTACGTGCACCCCTTAGACAAATTCGGTCGAAGAGTTATGAATACGAGTTTCCAAAGGTCGTGTCACTCCAAGGTAAAGGGACACGTCGGTTGAGAGAGTTGGACACCTATTTATACCAAGGAGGAGATAAAATGAAGGGGAATCATGGAGAGAAATACAAGTGATCAGGTATCATCCAAGTGAATTGGTACGTACATGTCTCATGATCTGATACAAAGGCATCAAGTATCCTAGGGATGAATCATGAAGGGGAAGAGTTTGTTTAGTTTTGTGTTTGTGGTAATGAAGAATGTTGCAAGGCGACATACGTAATTTTATTGTGTTTTGCATGAGTTGTGTAAACTTGAGCAGAATCTCCTTGTGATTGTATCTTCAACGTGGCACAAGTTTAAGACTCAAAACACTTCTTATTTTGTAATAATAATTTGGGTATTAGGCCAGTTTGGATTCCCACTTGCATTTCATTGTTACTATGTATGAGTGCACTCTTTACTTGTTGAATTTTCCAAGTATAATAAGTAAACACACATTGTTAAGTAATAAACAAAATGAAGAGTAAGGCATAGTATGGGCCAAGTAAACTGGTGTGGCCTTTCTGTCGAGTTTAACAACCACGATGTCACAAGTTGTTGGGAAAGTTTGATGATTCTTCCATCCAACTGAAGGTTCTCCAGTGGCATGACAAGTGGTATCAGAGCATACAAACTTATCTCACATTAGGGAATATTGTGTAGAGTCGATTGGTGAATGATTTGACAAGGTATTATCATTGTGATAGGTAGTTTCATGGTCCTTTTATTTGCATGGTTCAGTGAGTCGTCTGTAGTAGTGGAGAAGAGAAGGGAACAAAGAATTTGTAGGTTTGTGGCAAGAGATAAAGTGAGACATATATTGGTAAAAGTTTGATCGCAGACTATCAAGACAAAAGGCTATGGAAACCTAGTAGAAGGAGTCAAGCAGAGTTACCATGGGGTTGGAAAGACTAAGGGGATGCCTCAGAAGTAGTCAGTTTTTGAAATGAATTTGTATATTTTTGTGAAGGGTTGGTAACGAAACTTGGGGGAAGTCTTGAATCCCATTCTCGGCATAGTTTTCATGAATCATGAATATTATTACAAGCTCAGGAATGGTTGGTTCACATGCAAATTATAGATACCGAGAGAGTGCCTAAGACACCCAAGGTGAGGGACCGACTCCATGCCTTAGAGAAAATGATGGAACATATTACATATGCAACATGTTCGCATGATGATAAGGTCACATGATTGAATATTGATATGGGAAAACTTATTCTTAGGTTTAACGAAAATATTTGGGAGTTCCAAGAAATAGTGAATCTATTCTCTAGTACTCTGACCGATGAAATTCAAGACAAAATTAAGGAAATGGAGAATTCTCTAGCTTCGGTTATCCAGAAAGTGAAATATTAGGAGGACATTCACATTGCATAAATGAGCCACATCCAATGGGTTAATCTCATCCATTGTGTAGATGTGAATGAATATGAAAGAAACAGAACCATATGATGGAACACACAATGCTAATTTGTTGGGTAATTTATGTTGCGACATGGAGCAGTACTTGGAGCAACTGAACGAAATTCCAGAAGAAGCCAAGGTAAATGTTGCTACTATGTTCTTGACAGGAACTGCAAAATTTTGGTGGAGAAACTCATTTGAATACTTGAAAGCTGGGAGGACCCCCAAAATGATTAAAAATTGGGCACAAATGAAGGCGGCCTTGAAAGAACAATTTGGTCCAGAAAACAAAGCTTGGGTTGCTAGAAACTGGTAGTTGTCTCTCAAGCACATTGGTATTATCCATACCTATATCAAGGAGTTCACTGGCCTGATGTTCGATATCAAATACATATCAAATGAAGATATAATTTTCCACTTCATGAACAGTTTTCAAACTTGGGTGTAGAGTGAGTTGAGATGCCAAAATGTGCAGACCCTTACGAAACTGATCAATGTGGCAACCAAGTTGTTAGAATTCAAGGGTGAAGCCAAAGTAGGTGAAAACAATAATGAAGTCCAATGTGACAAGTAGAGAAAGAAGATGAAGGATAATGGAAATACAAAGGCATCCAAATGCAATGAAGATAATGCGAAGTAGGCAGAGTCACAAAAGGAGAAAAAATCGATTTCTTGTTGGATTTGTGCGAAGAAGAATTATTCCAAGAATTGTTAGTTGAAGCAAAAACTGAATGCTTTGGAGAAATTGAACAACCCATCCATGGGTTTGATATAGGTTTTGGGTGTTGTTGTAGAGGAAAAATGGATAATTACTCAAGACCTGGACATGATGAGGCCCAACTATGTTTAGGTAGAGATCAATGGAAAAATGACTTTGGTTATGGTGGACAATGGCGCTACTCAAAAATTCATGAGATAATATGTTGCAAAATATTTAGGCACAAAATTATTTCAAGGTAGTAAACTTAGGTGAATAGGATATTGTTGGCACAACCAAGAATGTTTCTATGAATATTGGGGAATGGACCAAAAGGGCGATTTTCACCATCATTCCATTAGACGATTACGAATTAGTTATGGGTCAAGAGTTCATGTAGACAGAGAAGGAAGTCCCCATTCCACATGCCAATTGTTTGGCTATTATGTCAAGACCAACTCCATGTCTGGTTCCTATAGTAAATAGGAATAAGAGGATGAATATGTCTTTCTTGTGCTTGGTTGACAACTAACATACTTGTTTGGACATTGGTGGATAAGGTGAAGAAAAGTGGCCGAAACAAATAACTCAGAAGATCGAGAGGTCTTGGTAGAACTAGAATGTAATGTAAAAAAGACAGAAGATATATTGGATGATGTCATTCATGGAATGGAGAATTTTTTTGAATTTTATGAAGCAAGTATGTCGAAAGAGCCAGTGGAGATGGGTGAAACAAAGAAGCTAGAGATTGAGGAATGAAGAATGGAATTGTTCATTGCACATGTGTGTGATGAGGAAGAAAAAATCCCATGAATGCCAAGAAGGAGGTTCGAACAATCATAGAAACACTTGAAGGGGGTGAATATCCCTACAATCCATAACTTCAGTGCCTTGTGGAAGAAATTGAAGGTAGAATCGGTTCCAATGTTCCATTGTTGATGTATTTGATAGGTAATTATTGTGATACTTCGAAGGCCTTGGTGAATTATGATGAGGATGGAAGTGGTGGCTCATTGGGCTGCCCCCTTCCACTCTCACACTAAAAATAGAAGAATTATTTCTCATTGTCACGAATATGACAATGAGCCAACTAGCTAGTGCTTCGCAGGTAGGAACCACAATGACTTAGAATGATGTGATAGTTGAGCAGTTGCGAATAGAAACATGTGGTTTATGTGTTGAAGTGATTTCTTTTGGACTTGGTGTGAAGATCATACTAGATACCCGAGTAGTTAAGGCACAAGGGGATCCAATGCACATTGACAATAGAGGCAGCCATAGTAAGAATTAAACAACGATATGTAAAGCATAATCTAGAGTCATGATGGACGTGTCTAGTATCAAAATAGACAAAGCTATGTTGGGGTTGTCGGGATGAAAACGACTTGGAGTGAGGTCAGATGTAAGGCTTGGGGCATCCAACCCAAGTGTGCACTCCTCCATCACAAACTAATACGAATGATTCAGGAAGGAAGGATGCTCAGTTTGAATGAGGACACAAGAGTCTTTATATATGAAGAAGTGAGGGTTCCTTGGGCGCACATCATGCCAAGGAATAAATTCACCTAAAGACAAAAATATGAAAATGGACACTAACATCCCTTTAAATACAGTTAAGATAATCAAAATAAAGAGAGGGAGAAAGTATGTTGTACCTTGTTTCGAATCTTGTCCTCTCTTTATCCAATCTAAAATTGATCTCCAAGTTCCTTAGCACGAAACGATACTTGCAATGCAATGGATAGCGAAGGAAAAAAAAGACTTCCTACTTGAACAAGATTAGTTTAAACCAAATTCATCCATATTAGACAAGCATATGCAATAATATACAAACTTGAAGGAAATAGGCCAAGAATATATTAATGAGAACATTAAAAAAACACTTACAATCTATAGATGCAGTTGCAACAACCTCTCCAAGTCCTCCTTGTCCAACCCCTTTCTCGAAATATCCATGATCATAATGAAAATACTTTTGTTGATTATTTTTCTCCTTGTTCACCATGATAATGCCTCCCTTTATAGGATTTGAGAGGCTCATCCACCTTGGTTATATTTGGGATAAGTTGAGGATATGACTCCATCAATTGTGGAACCTCTCTTAGATGTAGCCTAAAGATTAGATTTGAGCCAAACCAACTCAAATCACCTTTAGTTGTCCTTAGAGAAAAGGTTCTTCCCATGATTTTATCAACCAATCGATTCTCCTTCAAAATGGGAAACAAAGCACTGCAACGCTCCCCGCTATATGGATAGAGAGCACTAGCTCTCCCTACATATGAGCAGGGGAGTGTTGATTTTCCAAAAATTCGTCAAGATGACCAATTCTCAAGGAAAAATAATTTTTTTAGTCTGTCAAATGATGTGCTTTCTCCTTCCAACATATTCTAGACTATGTCTCAATTGTTTTCATGGTGTCGTTCGTAATGCGACATGCAAAATGAAAATGTGAAATTTATGACACTTGTGACAAAAGTGCGACACTTGAAACAATGAGAATGCGACATTATCAAAGTGAGGAATTTTGACGTGTAACACCTTAACGCTGAGTTGAAAAAATGTGGTTCCATAAGTCATTGGGAACATTGGATGATTCTTCCATCCAAATGAAGGTTCTCCAACGGCCTGACAATTCCCCTTTTTTAGAGGGTAGATTCATGATTTAAGAAACATATTGTCATCCTTTTCAACCATTAAATGAAATTATCCTCATCAAGATACCTCCTTTGACCATATAAGTGCGTATACCACCACATGGCCTCATTCTAAGAAAGGGAATTCCACCGTTGTCCTCTTTCCTTACCACATGTCATGTTATTATACCTCCTCCAATGTGGGATGTTTTGTTCCTTTAAACTTTGAGTGCATAAAATGGGTCCATAATTTCACTTGTCATCTACATAAGAAAATGTCTTTCTTTTGAGTGTTTGATCATGTCTACAATTCCACATGGAATCTCCTCATGAAAATGGTTTTCTTCCAAATATGTATAAAATGCTCCAAACAATGTATCCTTACCCTAAATACCTCAAAAGGTGAAATATCCATTCAAATATATGGAAACTCATCCATTAGTCTTATTTCTCACCCCTTATTGTCTTTAAAATTCCCTAGCCACCCCCTTGGAGAGGGCGTTCAACCCATTATGATCATTAACCCATTTTATTACCACATGTTATGCTTTGGATCTCCATAATGTAGGGAATTTTCTCCTTTGGCTATGTTTGACCCTTATCTCACTAGAAATCATGCCTTGGAAATATCTTCAAGTTAGGTTTTCATATTCTAGGGCTTTCCTCTTGTTCACATGCTCCATCCACTTAGTCTCTATCCATGGCTTCAACCTGGGAACAAATTTGTCCATCAATGATGGAACAAAAGGTAATGTAAGCCATGTAACCATGCCTCAAATGTGTCAAGTGTTCCCAAATGTGATCTCATGATCAAATGTGCATTTGGAAAAGCCTCCATCAAGATATACATACTCCTCCACACCCTTTTTCTTTATTGGATAATGAAAAGTGATCGAGAAGGATAGAAAAATGTGGTTGGCCTCCAAATATCTCCCCACAAACTATAATTTTCATTGAATTCCAAAGTATTCCTATTGTGCGGGTGAGAGAAGAAGGCCCAATAAAATGTAGATTAAGACATGCCTTTTTAGGTGGAAAAAAGAGGTTCAATATATTTCTATGTCCTAATTGAATTCCATAAACCATCCCCTTTAATCAATCTCCATTAAGTTTTTTAGAGAAGACTTACCCAAAGTTTTGAGTGTTCTTCAAACCCCAAATCCCAAAAGATTTAGATCTAGATAGTCTCTTCCAATTGATGACAGCCATTGCATCCTTTTTCTTTATTCCCCTTCATATAAAATTGAAAAACTTATTTCTAATATTCTTCTATATTCATTTGGGAATATATGCTATTGAATTCCAATAAACAAGGGTCGTGTCTAGTATTGATTTGAATAGGTTAGTCTTCGACCCATTGAGAGCCATTTATTACACCATGTCTAGACCCTTTTTTCATTTTTTTTGTATAATCATATGCAATAAATGTAGCCACAATCATTTTCCTTTAATGTAAATCCCATATAAATCTTTCTTAAATGGAATCCATGCAAAAGGGAGTATTTCTTCTAGGGATATTTCTTGCCCATCCAGGATCTCATTAAAGTTCAAAGAATATAGTTGATTGTTAAATTATATGCATGTCACTTTTATATAAATCCACAATGTCTCTTTATATTTATTTTCTTAGCACAAACTTATACTAAGAGGGGGGGTGAATCATTATAAGACATTATTTTAATTTTTCAAACATTCATATAACATAAGAAAAAAATCACATATGAGATCTATTAACTGCAGAATGAGGAACACAATATTTATGTGGAAACCCTTTCAGGAGAAAGCCACAAAACTTATATTTATAATTATTTGTCAGCACCAACTTATTGTTACAAATATTTGTAGGTACCAACCTACTGGAGAAACCAATCCCCACTGGTACAAATCTTGGTAGGAACCTGCCTACTCTTACAGATCTTCATAGACACCAATCTACTGGAGACACCAATCCCCACCACTAAACACCAACTTAGAAAGAGACACCAATTTCTTATAGATATTCGTAGACACTAATCTATTGGAGACACCAATCCCCACCGCTAAGCACCAACTTAGAAAGAGACACCAATCTTTTATAAATCTTTGTAGACACCAATATACTAGAGAAATGAATCCCCACTGCTAAGCACCAACTTAGTAAGAGACATTTTTATAGTCCAAAATGCCATACCTATGCATACAAGACATTGACCCATCCATTTGCATACTTTGCAAAAATTATTGTTGAGGTTTCCTTCTAAAAAACCATTTTTTGGATAGTGTACGTGCCTTGCTGCACTAATATCCCATGTACACACATGTTGTGCATGCTAGTTAGTCCACATACACATGCATATTTCATGCTAGTTATCCTGTGTTTACCTCCAAAACTAACAAAAAATATAAAATTGCATGGAATTCGATGGATTTTACGGGCTATGGAGGGTTTCCTAACCATTTTACCCCTTGTAGCCCGTCCCCAAACTGAATAACCATATTTTTCTCATACAAAAAGAGGTCTTGGGGAGTCATTTATGAACAGGGCAAAGAGAATAAGAAAACTCTGCCAAAATCACTTCCCTTTCTTAGCCCAATATTTGCATCTCATTTTGAGTTTTAGCCTCAGCCTTCCCCTCCAACCTTTCTCCTTATGCAACCCTTCCTCCTTACCTTGGTGATATGTTGGTTGCGAGAAGCTAATGTGGAATTAATGCACTTGGAGCCACAACATAGGAACTCAAACTTGGTTCGTGGATCAGTTACCAACAAAGGTTGTAACACTTTTTATCCTAAAATTGAATAAAAGAGTTTATCCTTGTCCCAAAACCCTATGTTTACATGTTTTTGTTAATTTGAGAATGTATATCTATGTTTATAATTTTAAAGTAATCATTAGATATTGTATGTGTTGTTTCATTTTATTCCTAACCCCTTTCAAGTCAACTTTGGGAGGATATATGTGATCTAGGATGAGACAACAAGCGAAACAAGTCTACACCAACCGTAGGGACTGAAGGTGCACTCATTAACTCTCCTTTTCCTTTCTCTTTCATCACTTAGTTTACATGGTTTTGGGGTAGATGAAGGGTATATATATCTTTTAAGGTATTTATCGCTATGCCTATTCCTTAGACCCAATTTAGGGGGATTTTCCCCATAGCATAAATCAATCTCTCATAAATATTCGTAGACACCGATCCCCACCACTAAGAACCAAATTAACAAGAGACACCAATCTCTAAGCTACACCAACCTTCACTGAGTCTTCTTATTATTTATTCCTTCATGAGGTTTGATCATTGCTTCTTCCTTTACCAGGTCTAGTCACTACTTCTACCTTTACTAGGTATGCTCACTACTTCTGCCTTTACTAGGTCTGACCAAAATTTGAATTTCCAAATCGAAACTTTCCCACAACTTGTTTTTTTGAGCCTCTTCCCAAGAATGAACTTTTAAAACATGCCACATAACCAATATTACAAACATTATTCTAAAATTATTACTTGATGTACTTTTGTATGTCTCCTCCATTTTCTGAAATTTTCATAGTCTAAAGAGTCCAAGAAATGAATTTATAGTGAAAATTCCAAACTGACATGTTTGAAAATGATCTCGTGACCATTCAAAAACCCTAAATTCCTCATAGCATATCTCATAAAGTAAAATGAACCAATATCTAAAAATTTTACCTGAGGTACTCCTGTATGTCTCCTTTGTTTTGTAAAAAATTCACAGTCTAAAGAGTCCCAAAAACGAAGTTATATTGAAAATGTCAAACTAACCTATTTGAAACTGATTTCAGGAGCATTCTAGAACCCTAAATTCCACAGAGAATATATCAGAAACTATAGTGAACCAACATTTGAAATTTTTACTTGAGGTACTTTTTTATGTCTCCTCTATTTTGTAAAAAAATCACGGTTTGAACAGGCCCAAAAAATAAGTTATAGCGAAAGTTCCAATCTGACATGTTTGAAACTGATTTTAGGATCATTCAGGAACCCTAAATTCCACAGGGAATATGTTAAAAAATATAGCAAACCGGTATCTGAAATTTTTACCACATGTACACCAATATCTCGCCTTCGTCTCTTCAAAATTTGAAGGTCTAAAACACCCCATAACATACATTTTGGGACACGAATTTTGGGACGAGTTTTGGTAATTGTGTAGGAGCACATGTAGAGGAAGGAAGACAATTAGTGCGTTTTCAGGATCAACATGCATGAAGGAAGGAAGTTAGTTAGAAGCCATTAGGAATTTTGGTCATTTGTAATGGGATAATTCATAATGTAAATGTATAAATATGTAAGGGTTTTTGGGTAGAAGGAAAGTCAAGCATGAGAGGATGAGACAATTTTTTGGAGAGTATGCGAGTTGAGAGCTAAGTGTGCATTGTATGCGTGAATGGCGAGGGAATTTTGGGTATAATTATGATATCATGTATAAGTGAAATGCACACATTTTGTAAGGGATGGTTTTGAATAATATTATAAGAATCCAATGGTTGTTGACATAGCCCATCTTGGGTGAACCATGTTAAATATGGTGTCTATGTGTTATGTTATGTTGTGATGTGTTTGGTTACTATTATGTTTATTGCACACACATAATGTATGAATGGTTAATATGAATATGTTATTTCCTCTCATGTTCCTGCACACATGGTATAAGATATAATAAATAAATGTTAAGGATAATGTTTATGATGAATTCCTCCCACTCCTTCATGACTTTGGAAACCTAGTTCTTGTAGTACCCATAGATACCTCGGGTGAGACTTCACCTGCTTACGGGTGATTCCAAAAGGGTTGGTATCTTAGAGTTTTGTTAGTGAATTAATGTTGATCCCTAGGTCTACCCACTGCATTCCAACAAATGGTTTTTTTTCCAGGACTGGGATCTGTGACTGATGGGAAAGTGGAGGCTAACTAAGGAATAGATCATATAATGGTTGAATACAAAATAGAACGAGTTTTCTAGAGATCGGAATAAGAACCCATGGATCAGTTCAGAGAAATGGTTGCAGAGGTATGCATTTACATTTTTACATGAAATTTTCTTTATTGATTTCTCGAATGTTTTGGCTGAGTGGATACAAAGGTTAGCTGAAAAGAATAGAACATTCCTCACTCTCGTTCTGAGGAATTGGACCCCTGAGTTGATTCAACAGTTGAATATTATAAGTAGGCATATCTCACGCATAATTGATTTTTGGTTCAATAGTATATTTGGAGGTTATATCACTAAGTTCACTATAGATTGTACTCAGTCATATAGTGTTGCTGAAAGAGAGTTCTTTAAGGGTCCATGTGGATGATACTTGAAATAATTATCTACTTGGATAAATATGATACTGTGTGATAAGAGGGTTATTAAGATGGAATCTGATTTCCCTAGCAGCTAAGCACCTTCATGCGCATAGGGGGTCTGGGGGATTGTTATGTCCCAAGGGGGGCATATATATGCCTAAATGTATATGATATGACCCCAAGAGGGTGGGGGTAATATATGGGCCTAAATGTACATGTAAAGTGTAAATACATATGTAATATGGTTTTCCTAGTGATAAAGGGGCCTCATGTACAAGTGTGAATAGCTACATATAAGAGATCATGTATTCATTATTGGGAGGTGAATTGTGAAGTATGAAAGGTATTTGGTTATTTGGAGGGGGTTCCCCTATTATTTAAGGAGTTATTGTGTAACTTATATATATTGGAGTGTGATCCACGTTTAAATTATTTACATGGTGTGAACTTATGTTATTTTATGATATTTGTAAGCATTTGGACCATAACATTTGGTATCAAAGCTCAAAGTCTTGGGGTTTCGTTGCTGCATCTGAGACACCTTGGCACACCCATTTTTTGTCAGACATGTGGCATTGCAGAAAATAAATTTCATTGTACTACAAATCACAATTTCAAACTAAGAAGGGCCTAAATTGTAGAGATACATCAGAAGTAAGGCCGGTCAGGAGGACAAGCTCCAAATCAAGGTTTCCAAGGTATGTTGACTTAAAACTATCATAACTTTTTATTGGAATATCCGATTGAGCTGATTCAAAATATGTTGGAAAGATAAAACATATAATATTATATTGGAACAAGGATTATAACTATTTGAGACATTTATCCTTAATATACATAGGTTGGAAGTCAAGGATTGGGGTTAGACCTCAATTAAGAATCAATGACAATACCTAACTTTATTGGAGATTAATATAAATATGAAATCAGTCCAAGGGAATGGTTGAGGATGGTAAAGGAATATTGTATGAGGATTGGTATAGGTCCTTGTGGGTTATCTTTTTATTTTTCAGGTGGAGCTCATAAGTGGTGGAAAATCCTTGATGAAGATAGTAGACTCTACTCCACATGGGAATAATTTGAAAAAATATTCTCATATAAATGGATTAGGGATACAAAAATGGAGGAAATGTATAGAGTTCAACATGAATTAAAAGAAGAAAAGGAAGAGATTAAGAAGATGGATGAGGATATATCTAACATAATATCCCTTAATGAATCACTCCTTAAGGAGGTTAAGAACCTAAAGAAAAAAAATACTAGCAAAGGCAAGTGGGAAAAATATAAATCAAGGGAAGATTTAAAAAAGAAATATGAAGAGATATGTAGATTACGAAGCCATAATAAGAAAACTATTGGATGAGTTTAATATATTGAAAGAAGAAAAGAATAATTGTCAAAATAAAGAAGAAAGAAGAATCTACCAAAAGACTGGAAGATGAAATTTGCATGAAGGTTGAGGAATCCTTAAATACTGATGAGGTAAAATCAGAAATACAAGCTAGAATTGAAGAAGGATGTCAAAATTTGTTAGATGGGACAACATTGTAGCTTCAAAAGGAGAAAGAAGACAAGATTCAATAATGTCAACAAAATATACTTGAATAAGTTGAACTCCATCTAGAGGATGTACATGACAAATATGATGGTATTATCTCGAAGGCTAGAGTAATTAAAGACCAAGCAAAGATGATCAAGGATTCCATTTTTGTTGAAAAGAAGATAGATGAAATGCATGTGAAGAGTGAAGGAAGACCATCAAATGTGAAACCATATCGACACCCTCATTACCAAGAAACATTTCAAGGAAGACAAGAAGGATGATATCAACATTATGAAGGAAGAAGATGGAATGCTTGTCAATATTCATGGAACAGGGAATCACCAAACTACTCTTCAACAAGCTATTATCAAAGACCAACAACGACTACAAATTGGAGAAGCTTCAACAAAAATACATGGAATCAAAGGAAATAAAATTATTCAACAACTAGACACCAAGGATTAAGACCAATAAGAATTGATTTTGGATGGATAGATCATCAACAATGGGATGAAGAAATCAAGAACATAAGAAAATCATATTACTTGGTTTCATCACATGTGAATCCTTTAAATTCAAAGCTTTGAGGGGAAAGATTTTTGAAGGAGCGTACTATGTTATGACCCAAGGGAGGCATATATATGGATAAATGTATATGATATGACCCCAAGGGGGGGACATATATGGGCCTAAATGTACATGTAATCTGTAAATACATATGTAATAGGGTCGACCTAGTGATAAAGGGGCCTCATGTGAAAGTGTGAATAAGGATATGTTGGAAATACTAAGAGGGAGGGTGAATCAATATTACCCTTTTTTTCAACAATTAGCAATTACTTTGATATTTTATTAATTACCACAATATATCAACAACATACTTGTATTTAAAATCAATTATATAAATATAATTAACAGGAATTACAATGTTCTATTAAGAATAGTGAAGGACACCGATCCTTTTTAGAACACCAACTCTAGTAGACACAAATCCCCTTATTTAGGTCACCAACCCTAGGAGGCACCAACTCCCTTGTTTTTAGGGAAACAACCCTAGGAAGCACCTACTCCCTTGTCTTTATGACACCAATCCTAGGAAGCACCAACTCCCTTGTCTTTAGGGAAACAAACCTAGGAAGCACCAACTCCCTTAATTTTAAGGCACCGACCCTAGGAAGCACCAAATACCTTAATTAGTAAAGGATATGAATCCTTCCTTTCTCCTCCCTTCCACCCTCACTACGTATGTATCATCAATTCCTCTTCTTGGACTCTGCTTCTGTTTTGATCTTCTGATCTAGACTATAGAGACATCTCTTCTTCATTGTTCTTTCTTGCTTATATAGTCTTCCAACTGGTGTAAGCTATGAATAATAGTGTCTCTTTGTTTGAACCATTGCACCTCTCCATTTAAATTAACAATAATAACATTTTTATTTCCTTTATTGTTATTCATACATTATCACAAAATATTTTCAATTTAATGAGAGAGATTTCCAAAAATCGATCACATGTATGAATCGATTCTTTAACTCGACTCCATGCCTCTTTATTTCATTCTAAATTGAAATTGATCAAATCTAAGATTTTTTGTTACTTTTCGAATGCATTACATGTATTAGATTACTTAAGATAAATAAAGAAAAATTCCAGGGCCTATCTGGTTCAACATTCCTTTTAGACAAAGATAAAATTCTTACACTGTGTGTTAAATTTCACATAGAAAAACTTCAGGACCTCTATTCCATATGACCATAGGTGGTGACTAGGCGCTAATCAAAACATGGGTTTAATCATTTATCAAGATAAATGGTCATGTTTTAATTTGGACGTTGAGAAGGACAACTATATTTTATTTAAGAACTTCGTCCTTCAGGACTTCCAGCCTTTGCAGTCATTCAATCCTCCCATAGTGCATTTCACCGAAGTATATCGGACAGTCAGGACTTAATCTGCAATTGAGCGGGCGATTCTCATTTACTACAGGATTTTGGAGTTTTGGAACTTCGATTTCTGCAGTTTTCCAAATCCTTTGGAGAAAATACCATCAGAGTTCTTACCATCACTTCCTTTTTCTAGTAGCCTTCACAAGTCCAAGAGCTAGGACCATGAGCTTATTGATTTAAGAGATGTTCCCAGTGCCTCATATCTTATGTGTTCGCAACTCATGACCGGGGGTTGGAACCTAGTCCTCCAGACTCCGGCCTTTGGGTGATTTATCCTTTACAAGCATCGAATCTTCCAAGGTTTGAACTTACCAAAGTGGTTACCTCTCACAATGGTTGATTTGATGGTTATCATGATTCTCGGAACCAAATCAATGGTCTAGCGTCAATCCTTACACTATTCTTCCACTGGATTTATCCAATGGATATGACTTAATAAAACATTGAGATGGATGGCCAGGATTATTTTGGAGTTAAACTTGCACGAGGGATAAATATTCTTCCAACCTCCGAACCATAAACCACTTGTCCACGCATCATGCACACATCATTTCGGAGCTTGGAAGGGTGGTTTTCCAAACCGCTTTGGTTGACTTCTAAAATAACTTATACTCATTGATCTATATCTCAGATCAATGGTTGTGAATGGCTCATGTCCTCATCCTTTACCCTTTCTTGATCAATGGTCGAGAATGACTTCAGCCTTCAACACTTCGGGCAATTGTTGGTGATAGAAACTAGTTTTCCCCAAAGGACATACTCCCGAAGTGACGTAGCTTGCTGACGTCACTATTGATGTGGAATTGGCCGAGTGGTTGCCACATGTCACTTAGATTTGTGACTCAATTATACCTAAAATTCCAACTGGACCTTGACACTTGTCACCATATGAATCCGCCATGTGTCCTCATCGAGGTGGTCTTATGGACTATGATGAAGTTTTTAGACATTTGGATTAGGTTGATGGAAAATTGGTATGGATTTTTGGTTGTCATTGATTTCAACCATAAAAGAGTGATATTTTAGATTGATTTCAACCCTTAGTGATTGATGTCACGGTAGCGAATTCTAGTAACACAAAATTTTGGGTAATGTACCCAAGGTTGTTTCATTGTATAATGGTATGAGTTTTAATATATTTTAATATAATACTATTCTATATGGATATTACATGTCATTTCATTTCTGGTGGTATGTGTAACGTCACATAACTCCTCATGGTTAGAGAGTTATGGCCATGAGAAGTTGGAGAACCCAGGTTTGGGTAATGGAACCAAGTTTGTTTGATGGATAATGGTATGAGTTTTGATATATTTGCAGGAAAAAATATTCTATATGGATATTACATGTCATTCCATTTCTAGTGGTATGTGGAACGTCACATAACTCCTCACGGTTAGATATTTATGGCCATGTGAAGTTGGAGAACCCTCATGAGTCTTCTAGAAGCCCCAAAAGGTCAAAGTTGTCAAAGTGGTTTAAGAGATTTTAGAAGGTAAATAATAAAGTGAAGTGATGAGTGTACTATAAGTCAAAGTGAATTCAAAATAAATTATTTAAATAATAAATTTAATGGAGAAATTAGAAGTGGGTTAACCCTAAAATAAGGAAAGTGGGTTAAGATGGTTAAAAGGTAACCCTTGAGGAAGCTACATGAAAGTATAAATAAGAGGAAAGGATCTCTAATTTTAATCACACTTGAGAATATTGAATATCTACAAGTGATTCAAGTAAAAAAATGATATCTAAGCCAAATTTTGGAGGGAAGGTGAAGTAAAGAAGGCCGAAATTCAAGGTAGGATATATTATTTTGATGATGCTTTCTAAGGTATGTTATTTACAGGTAATCTCACCATTTTCACAATAAATTTGTTTCTAGAATGATTCCAACCACGAAATTGGGAGGTCTTTGAGGAAACATATACAAGTAGTTGTGTTATAAATTTCAGCTTGTGGGTCGTTGCATTTTTGGAGTTACACTACGTGCAAAATAGGGTTTGTGGCTAGTTCTTAAACTATTCTAAAACAGATCTTTCGTCTAAAAATGTTATAACGTCTTCATAATAGATCCAAATTTAGTAAGACCAATTTTTTTGGTTAGATTACAGTCTTTAGTATTCTTTGTACAATTTTTAGATCCATAAAACAAATATTCTGTGCGGGGCACACTCTACAAGTTCTCTCTCTAGAATAAACCATAATTCAACAAGGTATGCCATTTTTTCTATAACTCATTTTCTGAGAGGTTCCAAGTAGTGACACCTGGAGGAACTGCACAAAACACACTGAAGCACATTGTGTACTATTTTAAGATCTTTCTTCACTACAGGTACATAGTTATGAATATTTCAAGTTAGGGTTGCTGACTAATCGAAAACTAGTCATGTGAGACTAAAGTAAAGGTTGATGAAAATGCTAGTCTCTTCTTGTTAAAATTAAGGACGCTTTGCAGGTATGTGATCATATACACCAGGTCTATTACAGATTTGCAAATCATATTTGGATGATGAAATTGATGAGGGCTTTTGGTTGAGGTACATTTTGGGTACATGGTTGAGACAAGTAGTTAATGAGTTGGCACATACATGAGGTGTATAGTTGATGATGTTGGTACATCTTGATGAGTCATAGTTGATAAGTAGTTGATACATGATTGGTACATGGTTGGAGGCAATTGTTAGTAGTATTGTTGACACATGGTTTATGGATGATATAGCATACTTGGATTGGTATATTATTAGAAGCACATATTGATCTTGGTGATGATTATGAGTTGTTGTGTTATGCTTGGTTGATGCACATCTTTGAGAGTTGTCTTGGTGATTGACCTTGATGAGTGTTGATACTGAGAGGGGGGTGAATCAGTATCAACTACAATTTAAAACCTTTTTCAATTTATACTTAAACCATTCAACTATATCCAATGAGCAATGACAAATAGTATAAGAGTTACACCAATACACCATAATACACCATGCACAATATTTGAGAAATAATCAATAGTTTATTGTTCAAGGGAAGTAATGACTTCCAAAGGTAGCTACAACTTCCAAATGTAGAGGGAGGGATAAACCTCCAAGAGGAAGATATAATCCTCCAATATTAAGAGAGAGTTGAACTCTCCATCCTTTCCCCTTCCTTCCACCCAAGAATATATGAGAGATAATAAAACTTTACATTAAATCATCACCATCAACCAATCATCACATAGAACCTGATAATGCTTCCTGAGACTTCTTCAATTTATGCAATATTTCAATTATTGGAGTACTCTAATCCTATAGATAATATTACTCAATGTAATCTCTAAAACTCCTCCAACTTTTACTCCTTGAATCCTCCCCAAAAAGAGGTTATAGAAAGAATGGTAGACTTTATTCAATTATGGTATGTTCAGAAGACCCAAATTGTAAAGCATGCCCCGCGCTCAATATTTAACATCCAATTCTGAAACTTGCACACAAGAAATGAAAGTCCATAATATTTCCAATGGAAGTAGTCCCACTTCAGTTGGATTCTGTATGAAAAATTTATGATGTTTTTACCCAGAACACCTGTTTATTGACTAGCTTCAGGACTGGTCACAAACCCTATCTTCCATAGAGTGTATCTCCATAATTATAGCGAATCAAGATCTGAAATTTTTATCGGAGGTACCTTGATATGTCTTCTCAATACCATAGCGATTTAACCATCTGAATCATTCTAGAAAAAAAATTATAGCAAAAATGGTAAGATGACCTGAAAATAACATACCTTAGAACACATCACCAAAAGACTTCATCCTCCATTGAAATTCGACCTTCTTATCTTCTTATTACCTCTGAAATTTGACTTGTATCAAATGAATGTATAATGATGTTTATTTATACCATTTATTTCACTTTCTTTTAACATTAGGGTCGACCTGACACTTTCTTATTTTGTAATTCTTTTCTTTAATTATTTTCAGGGCCTACATGTACTTCCTTCTTCAATTCACTTTGTCATCTTCAAAAATTCATTTCTCCTCAACCATGAGGATCGACGTGATGTGCCACATACCACCAGAAACAACATGATGTATACTATCCATTCATGGGTGTTGTATATGCATGTGCATTGTCCTTCATGTTCAAATACCTTTATCAATCTTGCGGTCCAAAACCCATGACTAGGGTTGACATCAATGGCAATAACCAATCTTCCAACGATCTCTCCCTTTGTCATTGATGGAAACACTCATTCTCCCGCTATCATCATGATCCCAATTTCTCTCCCCCTTTGACATCAATGGAAAAGGTTAGAGATGCTCCCCCTGAGTTTAATGGAAAAATGTAACTCTCTTCTTT
>ML796551.1:476076-487875 GCA_009831015.1 Picea engelmannii
CAAGAGATTTCAAGTAAGTTTCCATTCTATTACTCCAGTATTCAAAATTTCTTCCATCAAATGGTGGAATCCCATTTGGAATTTTGTCTTCCATTTCTTCTTAGGATCTTCCTTCCAGTGGTTAAATTGTACTGAAGGTAACCCGCTATGATACCAATTGTTGATACTGAGAGGGGGGTGAATCAGTATCAAGTACAATTTAAAACCTTTTTCAATTTATACTTAAACCATTCAACTATATCCAATGAGCAATGAACAATAGTATAAGAGTTACACCAATACACCATAATACACCATGCACAATATATGAGAAATAATCAATAGTTTATTGTTCAAGGGAAGTAATGACTTCCAAAGGTAGCTACATCTTCCAAATGTAGAGGGAGGGATAAACCTCCAAGAGGAATATACAATCCTCCAATATCAAGATAGAGTTGAACTCTCCATCCTTGCCCCTTCCTTCCACCCAAGAATATATGAGAGATAATAAAACTTTACATTAAATCATCACCATCAACCAATCGTCACATAGAACCTGATAATGCTTCCTGAGACTTTTTCAGTTTCTTCAATTCTTCAATTCTTGGAGTACTTTGATCCTATAGATAATATTACTCAATGTATTCTCTTAAACTCTTCCAATTTTCACTCCTTGAATCCTCCCCAAAAAGAGGTTATAGAAAGAATGGTAGACTTTATTCAATTCTGATCTGTTCAGAAGACCCAACTTGTATAGCATGCCCCACGCTCAATATTTAACATACGATTCTGAAACTCATACACAAGAAACTAAAATTTGTACTCTTTCCAATGGAAGTGGTCCCACTTCATTTGGATTTTGTATGAAAAAGTTATGACTTTGTTACCCGGAACACTTGTTTATTGACTAGCTTCAGGACTGGTCACAAACCCTATCTTCCATAGAGTGTATCTCCATAATTATAGTGAATCAAGATATGGAATTTTTACTAGAGGTACCTTGATATGTATTCTAAATACCATAGAAATTTTACCATTTGAATCGTTCTAGAAAAAAAGGTATATAAAAACTGGTAAGATGACCTGAAAATAACATACCTTAGAACACATCACCAAAAGACTTCATCCTCCCTTGAAATTATGCCTTCTTATCTTATTATTACCTCTGAAATTCGACTTGTATCAAACGAATGTATAATAATGTTTATTTATACCATTTATGTCACTTCTTTTTAACATTAGGGCCGACCTGACACTTTCTTATTTTGTAATTCTATTCTTTAATTATTTTCAGGGCCTACATGTACTTCCTTCTTCAATTCACTTTGTCATCTTCAAAAATTCATTTGTCATCAACCATGAGGATCCACATGATGTGCCACATACCACCAGAAACAACATGATGTATACTATCCATTCATGGGTGTTTTATATGCATGTGCATTGTCCTTCATGTCCAAATACCTTTATCAATCTTGCAGTCCAAAACCCATGACTAGGGTTGACATCAATGACAATAACCAATCTTCCAGCAATGAGTAGATATGATTTATTTGATATGATTGATGAGACAGGTTGTTGTGATAGGTTGTTTGGACATATTTTTGTGACAGGTTATTCATATAGGTTTGGTGCATGGTTGATGCACTCGTTGATGGTACAGGTTGAGGTACATGTTGGTGAATGGTTGATGCACTTGTTTATGGTATAGGTTGATCATAGGTTGTTTGGTACAATTTGGTGCATGGTTGATGCATTTGTTTATGGTAAAGGTTGATTACAGGTTGAGGTACAGGTTGATGCATGGTTCAGGTTATTGGTACAGTTTATTTGGTGCAGGTTGATTGGTTCAGGTTTACATCAGTATATCTCACAGTGATAGTGTGACAGTGGTTCTATCATTATACTTATACGCCAGGGTAGTCAGACGAGGCAAGGACAGGTGGTTTTAGTCACCTTCTGGTTGTGGCCGGAGAACATAGGGGGTTGTAGCCTCATTTTGGTTGTAGCTAGAGAATTGGGGAGTTGAATCTTCCCTCAAGTTGTAGCATGAGAAACTAGGGGGTTGGAGCCTCCTTCCAGTTGCAGCTGGAAAACAAAGGAATTCAGTGCTTCCAATGAATGTAATTCTCAAAGACATATCAGAAAAATCATTTCATGGTTTTCTCTCGCTTTGGGTTTCCACATAAAACACTGGTGTACTATGTATGTGTGTGATTTATCATTTGTTCATTGTTTATTTACTTTGCAACTATTGGATGATAATGCTATATTGATATAAGACTTGCATTTTATGGTGAAAAGGGATTAAATTTCTCTATTATTGATTCATCCCCCCTTCTCAGTAATCTGACATTTTGTATCAAAGTCGGTTCCTTCAGGAAACAGTTTAACCACTGGAAGGAGATCATGGATTATTCTAAGAATGGAGTACCAATGTTTAATGGTTAGAATGGTTTTAAGTATGATATGTGGAGGAGAAGAACGAAAGTATATTTATAGGCATAGGGACATTATATTTGGCTATCATTTGTTACAAGATATGATAGTTTAAAAAGGGAAAAGACTGCAACCAAGAAGGAATTGAAGAAGAATTACAATATAGCAATGAATTTCATCTGGGAAGGATTACCTAATCTGGTAAGAGAAAAGGTTTGTAAATTTTCATCAGCCAAAGAACTTTGGGATAAGTTACATGACATATATTCTTCACCCATCGCAGATTCAAAAAATGCCAAAGAATATGAAGATATAGATCAAGAAGAATTATGTTCACCATGTCAAACAGATTTAGAAGATCAAGAGTACATAATCACCAGAGGTATGTTGTTTTATTTTAATTGTGAAAAATGTGGACATCTTGAAATAGAATGCCATGAAGGAAATGAGACAGAAAAACTAATTGAAAAGGAAGAAAATTATGAAGTAGAATTGGTTAGTGCTTTAGATGAACTAAGAGAAGAAAACAAGTCACTCAATAAATAATTGATGAAAGAAAAGGAAAGTGTTCACATTTTTGAAGAAGCCCAACAGGTCATTGAGAATTTAAGAACTCAACTAGAAGAAGCCAGACAGATCGAATATAAACTAGAATATCAAGAGAAGTATTTGGAAGCCAACATAGAATCACAAAAGGAAGAAGTAGAAATGAGAGAGAAGATATTGACAGATCATCTTAAGGAAATAACTAATGATCTAAACCAGCTTGAGGCATATTTTGGTCAAGAAGAGAAAGGACTTGAAGAAGAAATAATCACATTAAAAATTCATCTTGAAGAAGCGAAAAGAACAGAAGAAGTCATGAAGTCTCAGATAGTGAAGAACGAAGAAGAGGTTGAGAATATTGAAGAAGAAGTTGTCACATTGAGAAGTAAAATCGTCAATCTCAACAAGAACGTTGAAGAGATAGAAACATCCACATCAGTTATAGAGAATGAAGAGAAGCACTCTAAGTTGCTAGAAAAGAAGAATGAAGAAAATAAAAAGAATTATGCAGAAGTACTCAAAGGAAGGAATCATGGTCAACCAGAATCTAAGAAAACTATTGAAGATACATCTTCAAGAAGACCATCCATGTTCAAGACATAAAGAAGCTTCAATCATGATCATGATCAGTCAAGGAAAAAATTCAGAAGGACTGCACCACAAATACGATCATTCACTCCTAGGTATGAAAATTTGTTTTATGGTCATTGTTTTTATTGTACTAACTTTGGACATAAGGTTGCAGATTGCAGGGATTATGAAAGAAATGTTCAAGCAAGAAATTTCTATGTTTCCCCACATAACATTGAATGTTACAAATGTCATAACTATGGACACATATCTAGTGATTGTAGAAGCATGATTAATACTTCCATGAAAGAGAACACTGATATCATATGTAAGAATGTATGGATAAGAAAAAAAAAGAACAGGTGAACAAAGACCAGGTCCAAAAGATCTCAAGATTGGCAATAAAACAAGATGAAGAAAATTCTACAGAGAAAAAGAAATATGTCAAATACATAAAGGTTTGGAAAATAACTGAAAGAAAAGAAGGACATGTAAATAAGGAATAGGTTCAAGATATTTTACTTTCAGGCATTGTAGTGAAAGATGAATCCACATACAAAAAGAAAGAAGTCAGAGCTCAGAGAGATGATGAATCTACAAATGAATATGATGATGAATCTACCAATGAAGATGATGATGAATACACATCAGCGCAAGAATTGTTCTGAGCCATCCATCTTAGAGAATCCAAGGTAATATGAATATTAGACATCGAGAGTCTATGTGATAGTTTTGATAGACCAAATAACCATCCTTCGAGCATCTTGCAGAGTTTGAGAAGATAGATCTAGAGCAGTCAGTCACCAGAAGTACAGTTTGATAGATTAATCAAGACTTCATGATAGTATAGTGATAAATGGGTCAGCATTATGGATAGTTGTGCAAGTAGAGTCTTGGACAGTATGGATAGAGATGTATCCGTAAGAATACTTAGCAGATTTGGATAGATATATGATAGTGGATGAGAGCATGGATTCATAGATTGGTTCATAGAGTGGTTTCAAGACAAAGGAACATTATCATAATTGATGATAATTACACAGGAAATGGATCAAACAATGCTAATGGATTCCAAATTGACAGATATTTTTTGGACACATGCAGTGCATACAAAAATTCACATTCAAAATAGAGTAATGATTAGAAACAACAATGACAAAACTCCCTACAAACTATGGAAAGGAAGCGCATACAACAACCTCTACATCAAGGTAACTCAAGGTAGTATTTTATTAATTGAAATTTATGTTGATGATATTGTTTTTTGAAGTATGACAGGTTAAGCCGAAAATTTGCAAAGGATATGCATAATGAATTTGAAATGCCATTACTTGGAGAACTATCCTTCTTTTTGGGTCTTCAGATATGTCAAAGCAACCAAGGAATTTTTATTTCTCAAACTAAGTATATCATAGAAATGCTAAAGAGGTTCAGAATGGAAGATTGCAAATTAGTTACCACTCATATGCAAACCAGTTGCAAGTTGAGAAAAGATGATAATTCAAAGTATACATACTAGAGGCAATACATGTCAATGATTGGTAGCTTACTATATGTGAAAACATCCATACCAGATGTAATGGAGGCAGTTGGACAGGTGGCACAATTTCAAGCAACACCAAAGGAATCACATGTATTAACAGTGAAAATGATTGTCATATATCTCAAAGTAACATAAGAGTTTGGATTATGGTATCAAAAGGGAAAGGATCTATCACTTATTTCCTACACAGATGCAGATTGGGAAGGTTTCATTGATGACCGACGAAGCACCAGTGGATCAACGTTCTACTTAGGTGAGTGTTTAGTATCATGGTTAAGCAAAAACAAATCATCAATATCCTTTTCTACAGCCGAGACAAAGTATATTGCAACAACAACATGTTGTACACAGGTTCTGTTAAGCCCTAATATTGGATCATTACCCCTTAATTGGGGCATATTACATTAGTAATTTTATTTTATTTATGTTGGCTTTATTCCATTAGTTTTAGTTATACCTCCTAGTCTCCTATATATACCAAGTAGACATTTTCATTTGGAATCATCTTGGAATTGTACATTTATGTGGGCATAAGGAGGTTTCCCCCTCGAAGAGGCTTATTATATAAATTTATCTCTTTTTCAAGATATTGAGTACTTATTCTGAGGCTTTTCTATGCTATATTGATATTTGGTTCTTAACATATGGTATCAGAGCTCAAGGTCTTGGGGTTTCGCTGCTACATCTGAGACACCTTGGAATTTTCGCTATAACTTGTTTTCTACAATGTTTCAGAAGGATCGGCTTGGAGGATATTTAGTAGACAGATCAAGGTATGTTGGGTTAAAATTTCAGCTAAGATATAGCCTGTGCAAGATAGGGTTCTGGAATCATCCTGAACTGAGTCATTGCAGAATTTTCACCATAAAATGTTTTGTGTAATTTTTCAGACCATGAAATCCAGAGGGTATTCACATAAATTAGTAAGGTATATGTGGTAAAAATTTCAACTTTTGGGTAGTATTACATTTGTAGATGCGCCATGTGGCAGATAGAGTATCTGACTAGTCTCAAGAAGGTGTTCCAGGTAAAACAATCACAAATTCTTCCTAGAGTATCCAAATTGAGTGAGACTAGCTGCATTGGATAGTGGACAGTCTGTAGTATTTCTGGTATGAGTTTCATAATTTTATATCAATTATTTTATGTGGGGCATGCTATACAAGTGACATCTCCCGGAAAGGCCAAAAATCAAAAAGTTGTGGGGAAGTTACAGTAAATTCCACTTGGCACATCCAATTTTGATCAAACCTATGGCATTGCAGAGAAGAAATATCAAAGAAATACCAAAAATAAATTTTCATACCTAGAAGGGATGAAACTTTGGAGATACAACAGAAGAAATATTGTCTAGCAGAACCACCTCAAAATAAAGGTTCAAAAGTGACACTTGGCCAACATGCCACCCAAAAAGGGTGGTATGTTGGCCAAGTAATAAGCCTCTAGATAATCCTACATGAACTCTTGATGAAGGTGAAGAAATGCGTAGGGACATAAATGATTTACAAAAGAATATAGTAACAAAAGATGAACTACAAGAGATGATGGAGGGTTTAAAAGGGGAGATCATGGAAGGATTGAAAATTTTCATAATAGAGGGGACACCTGAAAGTGAAAATGTATCCCATGAAATTCATGATGAGGACACAAGGAAGGTGAATCAAGAATGGAGAAATTCCAACTTTGGGTTGAAGACCAAATACGTTCCTAAGATCGATATGAGGAAGTTTGATGGTAAGGACCCAATCACATGGATACTTCAGATGGAGCAATTCTTTGATCTACATAATGTGCCACATACAAAAAAGGTACGAATTGCTTCTTTATATTTAGAAACCAATCAATTTGTATGATATCAATGGATTTTTTCTCGCAAATCACTCGTCACTTGGACAATTTTCACGGAAGAAATTATAGCACACTATGAGGATACAAGGAGCAATACCTTCTTTAGCCAATTGATAAATATCAAACAAAAGGGTTCAATTACATAGCACATTGAGAACTTCCAAAGATTGAATATAAAGGTAACAAATATTCCAGATGAGCACTTGATTGATGTATTCATAGGAACTTAAAGGATAACATTCAACATGAGGTTCGCCTTTGGGAACCCAAATCATTGGAGAATGCTTTTAAGGTGGCAAGAAATGTTGAAAGTAAAAATATGGCTATGTCTACTAGAAGGACCAATCCCAACATCTATAGAGAGAATAATGCTCCTTCTTCTAAAACACCTCAACCTACAAGGTTTACACCTCAAAAATTGGAGGAAAGAAAAGCAAAAGGTTTATGCATTAATTGTGACAGAAAGTACAGTAAGGGACATAAGTGCAGTGAGAAGAAATTATTCTACATAGATTGTGAAGAGGAAGAAGAAGAAGAACAAGAAACATCTCAAGATGAAAACATAGAAGAAGCAATTTCGTCTGAAGAGTTGACTCCCACGATATCGTGTAATGCTTTGGCTGGAATTAGCACTCCTTAAACCCTCAAGATCAAAGGATACATCAAAAAGAAAAAGGTAATAGTCCTAATTGATTCTGGTAGTACTCATAATTTCATTCACCATAAATTAGCCAAAGCTCTCAATTTTTTTGTATATCCAGCGCCAGAGTTTCAAGTAATGATTGCAGATGGAGGAACTATCAATTGCTCAGGAAAATGCAATAAGATCAATATTACTATGGGGGAATATGTAATGACTAGTCCAATGATTTCTATACCCATGGGTGATGCTGATGTTGTACTAGGAATCCAATGGTTACAATCATTAAGAATAGTGGCTTTTATTTTTCAAGAACATTTCATGAAATTTTCATTAGAAGGAAAAGAAATTGAGTTAAGAGGTATCATAGGGAAACCCGATAAGGTGATAAGCTCTAATGGCATGACAAAATTATTGAAAAAGGGGCATCAAGGCATTATAGAACAACTATGCTCACTAGATGTTCAAACATCTAAGCCATATATTCCTCAAGATCTCCAAGGGATCATTGATAAGCATTCCAAAGTATTTGAAGATATTCCCAAAGGTCTTCCACCCACTCGAAATCATGATCATGAAATTCACCAAATTATTGGGAGTGTTCCTCCTAACATCAGGCCATACAGATACCCTTATGCACAGAAGAGTGAAATTGAGCGCATAGTTGAAGAAATGTTAGAGTCTGGCATTATTATTCCTAGCCAAAGTTATTACTCTGCACCAGTGGTAATGGTATTCAAGAAAGATAACTCATGGTGTATGTGTGCAGATTATAGAGAGCTCAACAAGATCACTATTAAAGATAAGTTTCTTATTCCTATCATTGATGAATTGTTAGATGAACTACATGGAACAATCTATTTCAAAAAATTGGATCTTCGTTGAGGGTATCATAAGATTAGAATGAAGGAAGAAGATATCCCAAAAACAACATTCTGAACTCATGAAAGCCATTATGAATTTTTGGTCATGCCTTTTGGCCTTACAAATGCACCTTCCACATTCCAAGGGTTGATGAATGCCATTTTCAAGACCTTCCTTCGAAAATTTGTGTTAGTATTTTTTGATGATATACTAATCTATAGAATGTCTTGGGAGGATCATGTGTGACATGTTGACAAGGTGCTACAACTACTAAAGTAGCAACAACTATATGCCAAACCATCCAAATGTTTCTTTGGAGTTAAAGAGGTAGAGTATTTGGGTCATATTGTATCTCATGAAGGTGTTAAGGTAGACCCTAACAAGATTCAGGCCATGATGGACTGGCCGATTCCCAAAACATTGAAGAATCTTAGAGGATTTTTGGGTTTGACAGGTTACTACCGCAAGTTTGTTCAGCACTATGGAAGAATAGAAGCACCTTTAACGACACTAACTAAGAAGGATGCATTTTCATGGACTTTAGAGGCAACTAAAGATTTTGAACAACTTAAAGAGGTGGTGTGAAAAGCTCCTGTCTTGACCACTCCAGACTTCACAAAAACCTTTATTGTGGAATGTGATGCCTTGGGAAATGGAATTGGTGTTGTCCTAATGCAAGAAGGAAGGCCCCTGGCTTTTGAAAGTTGACCAATCAAGCGAAAGGACTTACACAAACCAATTTNGGAACAAAGACTATCTTTAGAAGAACAACAAAAATGGGTAACCAAGATATTGGGTTATGATTTTGAAATCGTCTATAAAAAGGGGAAGCAAAATGTTGTGGCAGATGCACACTCAAGAAAGGATGAATATGTTGAGGCCTTTCTCTGTGCTATCTCGATCATCCAACCCAATTGGATAATAGAAGCAAGGGATGAATGAAAGAATGATGAAAAAGTGTGGACTCTCATTCAAAGGTTGCAGCAGGATTCCAGTGCATCAGATACATTTACATGGAAAAATGATTCAATGTGGTACAAATATCTCTTATATTTATGTAAGAACTCCCAACTCAAACACAAGGTACTATTGGAATTGCACACCTCTCCAATAGGAGGGCACTCGGGATTTTTGAAAACCTACCATAGAGTCAAGAAGGATTTTTTTTGGTATGGCCTTAAAATTGATGTTCAAAGGTTTGTGGCAGAATGTTTGGTTTTCCAACAAAATAAGGTGGAAACAATTAAGACCCCAGGTCTTTTACAACCATTATCCATCCCAAGTCAGCGTTGGGATGAGGTTTCCATGGATTTCATCACAGGGTTACCAAAGTATGAAGGAAAGAGTGTCATCATGGTGATTGTTGATAGACTGACCATGTTAAGCCCTAATATTGGCTCATTACCCCTTAATTGGGGCATATTACATTAGTAATGTTATTTTATTTATGTCGGATTTATTCCATTAGTTGTAATTATACCTCCTAGTTTCCTATATATACCAAGGAGACATTTTCATTTGGAATCATCTTGTACTTGAACATTTATGTGGGGTAAAAGGAGGTTTCCCCCTCAAAGACGATTATTATCTGAAATTATCTCCTTTTTAAGGTGTTGAGTACTTATTATGAGGTTTTTCTATGCTATATTGATATTTGGTTCTTAACATATGGTATCAGAGCTCAAGGTATTGGGGTTTCGCTGCTGCATTTGAGACACCTTGGAATTTTTGCTATAATTTTTTTTATACAACATTTCAGAAGGACTAACTTGGATAATATTTAGTAGACATATCAAGGTATGTTGGGTTACAATTTCAGCTCCTGAGGCCTTATACTTTCATAGATACATCCTGTGAAATATAGGGTTCTGGAATCATCCTGAATTGAGTCATTGCATACTTTTCAATATAAAACATTTTCTGTAACGTTTCAGACCCAAAACTCCAGAGGATATTCATAGAAATTAATAAGGTATACATGGAAACAATTTCAGCTTCTGGGTCATATTACATTTGTAGATACACCCTGTGGAAGATAAGGTATCAGACTAGTCCTATTGACTAGTCTCAAGAAGGTGTTCCAGGTAAAACAATCATAACTTCTTCCTAGAGTATCCAAATTGAGTGAGACTAGTTTCATTGGATAGTGGACAGTCTGTAGTAATTTGGGTATGAGTTTCAGAATTTTATATCAATTATTTTGTGAGGGGCGTGCTATACAAGTGATATATCCTGGAAAGGCCAAAAATCAGCAAGTTGTGGGGAAGTTACCGTAAATTCCACTTGGCACATCCAATTTTGATTAGACCTATGGCATTGCAGAGAAGAAATATAAAAGAACTACAAAAAGGAAATTTCCATACCCAGAAAGGCCAAAACTTGGGAGATACAACAGAAGAATGATTGTCTAGCAGAACCACCTCAAAATCAAGGTTCAAAAGTGATTCTTGGCCAACATTCCACCCAAAAAGGGAACTTCTACACCAAATAAGCCTGTAGACAATCCTACTTCGACTCTTGATGAAGGTGAAGAAATGTGTAGGGACATAAATGATTTACAAAAGAAGACAGTAACAAAAGATGAACTACAAGAGATGATGGATTCAACAGAAGCTAATTTTGAGGCAATAAATACTAAGATGGACGCTTTAAAAGGGAAGATCATGGAAGTATTGAAAAATTTTGTAACAGAGAGGACACCTAAAAGTGAAAATGCATCCCATGAAATTCATGATGAGGAACAAGGAAGGTGAATCAAGAATGGATAAACTCTAACCTTGGGTTGAATACCAACCACGTTCCTAAGATCGATATGAGGAAGTTTGATGGCAAGGACCCTATCACATGGATACTTCAGATGGAGCAATTCTTTGATCTACAAAATGTGCCACATACACAAAAGGTAGGAATTGCTTCTTTATATTTAGAACCCAATCAATTTTTATGGTATAGATGGCTTTGTTCTTGCAAATCACTTGTCACTTGGACAATTTTCACGGAAGAAATGATAGCACACTATGAGGATACAAGGAGCAATACCTTCTTTAGCCAATTGATAAATCTCAAGCAAAAGGGTTCAGTTACAGATCACATTGAGAACTTCCAAATATTGAATATAAAGGTAACAGATATTCCAGATGAACACTTGATTGATGTATTCATAGGAACTTTAAGAGATAACATTCAACATGAGGTTCGCCTTTGGGAACCCAAATCATTGGAGAATTCATTTAAGGTGGCAAGAAATGTTGAAAGTAAAAATATGGCTATGGCTACTAGAAGGACCAATCCTAACATCTATAGAGAGAATAATTCTCCTTCTTCTAAAACACCTCAACCTACAAGGTTGACACCTCAACAATTGGAGGAA